>PVIR01034057.1:0-17439 GCA_004026965.1 Petromus typicus
CAAGTCTATCCTTTGAGGACCTCATTCCTTGTCAAGAAGCAGCAGCCTGGACCTAGCATTCCTGCCTTCTGAATCATTGGCTCTGGACAACTGAGAAAGAGTGTGTCCTGCTGCCACTGAGGAAAATAAATCCAACACAGAAAGTTATATGCCACATGGTCTTTCTTGTATGAAAAACTCAAAAGTATAAGTAATTTAAGGAGAAAAATAAGACGGATGATGACAAAGGGGGAAGTGTGTTTTTTTTGAAGAAAGGAAGGCTGTCTTCTTGGGATAGAAAGGGAAAGAAAGAGGAAAAGGAGAAGTACAAAACACGAAGGAGTGATATGTACATGTACTGACTTTCCAAAGTGAATGTATTCACTGTGTAACATGAACATGTAGAAGTTTTATAAAGGAAAAATAAAGAAAGAATGTGTCCTTAGCCCAAACAGAAGCTGGGGAGACTCATGCAGGCAAGGTGCAAAGGAAGGGCTTGGCCAGCTACACTCTTTGTGTACAATAGCAAGTTCTGTCTCACAAGGAGAGCTGAACAACTCCCCTCCTTGTCTGCCACATGACACAATGGGAAAAGCATGTTTTCTTATAAAAGTCTAAGCATATTTAAGTTCCCCAAACCAGTTCTGAAACAGAAAACCCAAAAAGATACAAGACAAAGCCGATCTCAATGAAATAGAAAGAAGCAAACATGTCTACCAAATTACTGTGTTGATTAGAAGAGTTAGAGAAATATCCAATTCTCTACTTTTTTTCTCCTTTTAGCAAAGGAAAAACATGTTCAAGGGATGTACTGAACTTCTCAAAGATTTTTTTTTTTACATCTATCAAGTGTGTAAGTCTGTTCAACTGCCTTTTCAAAAAGAATTCCACTCAAAAAAAAAAAAAAGCCTTATAGTTAGTTGATAATAGTATGACAAGCATAAATAACACACAGGTATATCTATTTTGTTATATTTTCCCACAACAGTTGCCATGGGAGGGGATGAGGTCAAGGTGGAATCTAAAGTCAGCAGTGCAAAATATTCCACTTGTACTTTCAAATTCAATTGAATCAGATATGCAAGTAAACATTCTCAAAATGGAAATAAATTTACTAGGCTGCTACTTTCCCAATCAAGGGAAAGGTAATAAATCTCTAGAACATTAAGTGAAAGGGTCATGGTGAAATATCCTGGTAGCTCTCTATTTGAGAAGCGCTTGCTTTTTTATTAAGTCATATGAATAATTAAACAAGTACTTGCCACCTGCAGGAAGCAGAAAATGAAGGATATTATCAAGGACCTCTCCACTCTTACTGCAGGAAAAGAAATTATTTTCTTTGACAATTCTTAGTTCTAACTGATATACTAGCATAAAATTATTGGTGTTTAATATTTTGGATATAGACAGTACTTTTTAAATTTGATTTTCTCATCTTTGATGCTTATACATGCTTTGCCCTATGCCCTCTTTCTGTTTTCAATCAATTTTCCTCCCTCAATGCACACACACACACACACACACACACACACACACACACACACACACACACATTTCTATATATACATACTATATTTTAAACTTTTAATGTTCTTTTGGAAATAAATAGTTAATCAGAAGGGCAAAGTTTCATATTCAAGTCTGCTCCCTGAATATTTCAACTTAGGTTACTCTGTTAAATTTTTCATTTAAATTAAATTTTAATTTCATGTTTACAATGCCCAAATAATGATTAACTTAAAAATGAATAAGCAAAAAAAAATTTTCTGCAAAAACAAATATATTTTGCCTTCATAATATCAATCAGTCTCTCTGACATAGCATTTTAACTAGAAAAGATCAAGAACAATCATATAAAATGCAAGAGAAAATACTAGAAAAAGGAAAACAATTTAAAGAATTTTAATCTCAATGCCTATAGAATGCAAATAACGAGGTATTAGTTTGAAATGAGTGCTTAAAATAAATTTGATTTGTATATACTGAAAAACAAAGAAAAATTTCAAGAATGTGAATCAGATAACATTTAAAACTACATTTGACTGAGATATGTCATGGCTTCAGACTGTGCTAAACACTGTAACAATGTTATTCTACATAAAACTTAGCAGCGATTGTAACAAAAAAGTAAGGAAACAAATTTTATGTATATGGGGGGGGGTGGTAGGGTGGGTAGGGCTATGGGAAAAAATGAGAATTAAGTTGTGTCTTATACTGGTACAAATCCCCATTATGGAGTGCAATCATGATGTGTATATTTAATGTACCAATAAAGATTAAAAAAAAAAAACTTAGCAGCAATCATAAAAGACAGTGTGAGGAAGGAGGACGTTGAGACTGGATCTTGCTATTTAGCTCAGGCTGCCTTGAACTCATGAGGTAGTCCAAGGTCGACTCTAACTCCTAGCAATCTTCCTCCTTTAGCCTCCCAAATGCTAGGACTACAGATATGTGCCACTGTACCTAGCTAAATATTTTCATCTTAGATTATAAAAAATCAAACCCTGAAAGATTAAATACTTGACACAGTCAATAAATCAAAATTAGATTTTTTTTTTTACCTCTAAGCATATACTACAGCAACCCATACTAAGCAAAGGGACCATGCTGTTGGTTGTCCAACACTAATGTTAATTAGTCACCTGATCCCAGTAGATGTACTAAGCCACAAGTAGCTAGGCTTCAACCATAAAATTTCAAATTTGGTGAGTCAGTTCAGAAAATTTACTGATTGAGCTTGCCTTGGCACTACATGTTGAGTTGCACCACCTTAAACTTATGGCTCCCAGACCTCTGGGTTTTACAAAGTATTATTTTTAAGGAAAATTTGACAGACTCCCAAATTTTATTGTGGTTATTTGATACATTAAGTACACAGAACAAAAAAATCAAAATCTGTGTACCCATACAATTAGATATCTCTACATATATAATTAGTTTTTACTTTCATTTCATAAAATTAAAGCATAAATTATCTACCCAGAAACTGGCCCTGCAAGTATTAATGAACATACACAGTTATGTAACTATCACTATAATCAATATATAGAAATATTTCATTCTAAAAAAAATGATTGTGCTTCATTTTAAAAAGACAAAGAAAACCCCTCTTGAAACTAAATATTGGTATAATTTCTGCTTCTATGATTAACTTTTCCAACATGCCAAATGAAAGGAGACATATAGCACATAGCCCTTTGAATCTATCTTCTTTCATTTGGCATAATGTACATGAGGTATATCTATTTTATGTTATATAGGGTTTATTTTAATTAAAGTGTTGAAAATACTCTATTTTTTAGTCTCTAGTTAAAAAGCATTTGAGTAGTTTTTGATTTGGAGAAAATTTTTTTAAGTACTATAAACCCTCATGTACATGTGTGTAATTGGGAGTGAAACTGCTGAGCAAGAAGGTAAGTATATGTTGAATTATAATGAGAAACTCCAGAACTATTTTCCAATATATTGGCATCATTTTACATGGCAGCCAAACATATCGAATAGATGTTCCACATTCTCAACTCTCTTCAACTATATTTTCAATCCTATCATTCTCAAATGTGACTGGTAAAATCTGATTAGATCTATCATCTGGATTTCCCAAAAGACAAATGGTGTTATCTTTCTGTCTTCCACCTCTGTTCTTTTTTGAAATAGTTTTGTCTATGTTAGTTCTTTTGTCTTTTCATATAAAATGTAGGGTCTGCCTGTTAATTTCTATAGAAACTCTTGCTGAATTTTTGATTGTCATTTCACTGACTCAATAGATCGATTTGAAAAGAATTAAGCTCTAAATTGGGTCTCTCAATCCATGACTATAACATATCTTCCATATTTCTGTCTATATTTCGGTCTTCTTTGGTAACTTTCATCAATACCTTCTTATTCTTATTATCTAGTCTTACTATCTACTGTTTTTTAAATATATATATTTATCAGATTCCCCTTGCCTTTCTGTCATGTTACATGGACAATGTTCTCTCTCAACCCTCTCATTTCCCACTTGGATTTCTTCTATCCCACATGAAATCTGCACATACTTCTACATCTACCTCTCCGTGAGTACCACTGCCTAGAACCTACAGCATGAGAATTAAATGTATTTTTTCTATCCAGAGTAAAATGTAAATAATAAACAGAAAAGTGTAAAAGTAAATGAACGTAAAAACATATACTGATTTATTTTTAATATTGAGAATTTAAGTCCCTCCTTAAAAGCAAATAAGATAGAACTGAAAACTTGACCAAAAAAACATCTTTTTTTTTTTTTTTTTTGAGACAGGGTCTCACTTTGTAGTTCAGGATAGCCCTGAACTTCCTATGTAGCCCAAGTCAGCCTCAAATTCACAGCAGTCCTCTTGCTTCTGCTTCTTGGCTAGGCTTACAGGCGTGAGCCACCATGTCCAACGTTGTGGTGTGTGGTTACTGGGAATCAAACTCAGGACTTTGCACTGGCCAGGGAGATGCCAGAACTATTGATGTAAATTCCTGGCCCATAAACACAATTTTATCTGCTATTAAAGTGACTAAGAATTAGAAAAAGAATGTTAAGATACAGAATGTCTGCTCATCATTTTATCGACACATAATGCTAATACATTTCTGAGAAATAATCTTATTGAACAAGCATACCACTTATCACAAAATTAAACCAAGCAGTCAGGGGTTTATCTCAGCAGTTCTGGCATCTGCCTTGTAAGTACAAGGCTCCAAACTAGATCCCTGGTAATCACATACCACAGTGCAGTGTGTGGTGGCTCACACTTGTCATCCCAGCACTCAAGAGGCAGAGGCAGGAGGATTTCTCCAAGTTTGAGGCTTGCCTAAGCTACATAGTGAGTTCAGGGCCAGCATAAACTACAAAAGTGAGACCCTGTCTCAAGAAAAAAAAAAAAAAAACCAAACTAAGCAAACATGTTTGTAGTGATCACAATGTATATATAAAATGTACCATGAAAATCAATTTTTTAAAAAGAAGATTTTGTTTCTTTCATTTGGTCCTGCAAAACCCTTTCATAAGGTCTCTTGTAAACATGAGAAAAATGAGCACGATGTACCTGAAGAAATAGCCAGACAAAGCTTCCGGATTCCTAACTGTGGTTACACCTCTGTGACAACCAGAGAAAGCTTCTACATTATAAAATTTAAGCCAGGTCCTGACATGGATAGCATACTCATTACAACCTGTGCCTTGGGACTACAAGGTGAGAAAACAATTGATGAAGCTAAATAATCCTCTCAGCAGTAATTTTACTAATTTTCTGTCTTCTACAACATCAATAATCTCATTTCTCAGTTATTGTACTTTTTTTTCTGGTACACTCCACTCTGATTAAGTTAACACTTTAAAACCACTTTTAAGAAATTCATGTTACAAAGGGAAGTTACAAAAGCAACCAAGAGGAATTCATTTTCCACTGTGAATTTTTGACCTGACATATGATGCTGTTACAAGGCCCTAACTATTGTCACACCTAAGCTGGCAAGAAAATTTATGATGCTTTATTTGTAGTATCCATAACATATTCTGGAGCTTATTCTGTTTTTTCCTATTTCTGACTACCAAAAAGATTTATTGTGTATGTATTTTTTTCTGTGGGTTATTCCATCTGCTATACAATTTCTAGAGGAAAATGATAGTTCATTTTACAGTTCATTGACTGCTTTATTTCTTATGTTTCATTCAAGACAGAAAGCATTTTCAATTAAACAATTCCAGAATTATAAGACAAGAGGTAACACTGTTTGTATAGACACTGGATAGGGAATACTAATAAGCTTGGCACATCAATTCATAGTAACTTTCTGTACATTTTCTAACTCCAAAGATCACCTTGAAGCTTCCATTGCATTTCTGTCATTCTGCCTAAATGTGTGTCCCTGTCAAATGAAATCACTGTAGCTCTTTTACTTCATTCTTAGTAATCCTTAAAGACTAAAATTTAAAATCAATGTAAAACTGTAGCTTTGTTAATCATTAAATTTCCCAGTGGCATATATATTTTTTGACTCAGAACATACTGTTCTTAACTTCCTTTCTTTCCTATTACATTCTAAATTTGCATTTTCTATAAAAGGTACAAAACTGTTATTCCAGAAAACATTTCCGTAGGTAATATTTTTCCTCCTTAATGGAAACAGTTTTAGTAGACTCACATTGACTAAATAACCCTTACAGTTCTAGATTGTGGTGGGTAGTGAATATAGAAATCATCTGTAATAATTTAAATAGTGTTCATAAATAGCAATATGATAGTTCTACTAGCACACACATATTTTTATTCACTTTAACTTCCACTTATAAAATCTCATGTTTTAATACATTAAATGAGCACGTTAATAGTCTGTCATTTTGTTCCAGAATTTAGCTACAAATTGTTTTTCTTTTATTTCAAGGCAGATAAAATCTTTGTAGAGAAGAAAAATGGTAACAGGAGGTCTCCATGTTGTATAACAAAATTGCAAATACGTGTTGAGACAAGTGTTATGTACAGCTCTTAAGTACTGGTACACTGATAAAACAGATTGAATAACATTCTCTTAAGATTATATGTGAGGGCTGGGGATTTAGCTCAGTGGTTCCAGCACCTGTCTTGCAAGCACAACGACCCGGGTTCAATCCCCGGTAACCACATACCATACTGGGCATGAAGACTCACGCCCAGCAGCAGCCAGTACCACATACCACAGTGCCGGGCGTGGTGACTCACGCCTGTAATCCCAGCACTCGGGAGGCAGAGGCAGGAGGATTGCTGTGATGTGAGTTGGAGGCTGAGCTCAGGGCCAGCCTGAACTAAAAGCGAAACCCTGTCTCAGAAAAACCTTAAAAAAATAAAAAATAAAAATTATATCTGAGTTGAAGGAAGTAAACTAATCAGTTAACACAAAGTTTGTTATATGCTATTAAATTCTATAAAAAAATAAGACAAGGAAAGGGAAAACAAATACTAGCTACATTTTAATAGGATGGGAAAAATTACTATGGTGATACATTTTTTTTTTTTTTTAGATTTTTTGAGACAGGTCTCCCTTTGTAGTTCAGGTTGGCCCTGAGCTCAGCCTCCAACTCACATCACAGCAATCTTCCTGCCTCTGCCTCCCGAGTGCTGGGATTACAGGCGTGAGCCACCACACCCGGCACTGTGGTATGTGGTACTGGCTGCTGCTGGGTGTGAGTCTTCACACCCAGTACGGTATGTGGTTACTGGGGACTTGAGCCTGGCCCACTGCGCTTGCAAGACAGGTGCCGGAACCACTCAGCTAACTCCCCGGCCCTCTAGTAATACATTTAAAGGATAACAGCCTTGTACAAAAAGCAAAACACATGTAGAAACCACATAAGTCATGTATGTTTGTGAAGAAAAAAGAGAAAAAGAGCAATAGCCTTGAAGTATATTTGACATGTTGGAGGAACAGTAAGTAAACCACTAGGACTAAGAAGAACAAATGAAAGATAAAATGAGGGAGTAGGTGACCAGCTTGGTCACCTGGCAACACTTGTACCTGATAGGTGCACATGACAACCCTAATTAAAATGGATTAGACAATGCTTGCTAGAATATTGTGATGGCTTTGATATGTAGTTCAAGTATAATGAGAAGACCATGGAGAATTTTGAACAGTAGGATGAAATGTCAAGAAATAAGTTTGGCTCTTTAATTTTAAAGAAAAGATAAAGAAAGAAGAAAAAGAGTGGGGAGGGAGAAGGAAGAAAGGAAACAACAAAGGAAAGGAGAAAGTAAGGGAAGGAGGGAGAAAGGAAGGGTGGAAGGAAAAGGATGAGGATGTACAACAGAGCAATCCAGGAATTCTCATAGGTTTTTTAAATACTCCAGGCAAGAATGACAACGGCCCAGATGAGAGAAATCGAAGTGGAAATCATTACAAGGCATTGAAATTTTATTATATTTTAAAGATTTACTGAAAGATTGTGGTAATTTGTTCTCATAGCATCAGGTGAATTCATTTTGCAGACTTTCATCACCTGCCGAGTCAACCCTGTTCTATGCAATCCAAAGCATCTGAACAGCCAACCATCATACTTAGAGCTCAAACAGCCTCAGAGGCTCTTCCTCTGACACCAGGTATCAGTGTTCTGAACTTGAGCTCAGATTTCAGTGTCATGGACACCCCTCCTCCAGTCTTCTCAATTTAAATCATTTTATCCTTTTTCTTTTCTTCTTCTGAATGTTGGGGTGTAATCACTTCCTGAAGTTCCATCATACTATCATGTTCCTTTTCTTTTTTCATTTCTAAATGCCTAGACAACAAGGTTGTATAGCAAGTTTCCTCCACTAAAATAAATGCTATGATTTATATCTCCTACTGAACCCTGACTTGTACAATGTCATGGCACCACTGGCACAGACAGAAAAGCTTCATAATAATTTAATAAATCATACATAACTAATGTCTAATTGCATTTAGAATAGATCATTTAAGTGCATAGCTATCACAAAACCTTGAGAAATAAAATTATTTTTAATTAATCTATAAGATAAAGGTAATCACAAAGAAGATCCTAAATGGAAAATTTCAAAAAAGTGAAAGACAAATGGAGATATAGCAACTGACACAGGAAACCTGAGAATACTAAAATTTAAATCCTTATGAAAGAGAAAGCACAGGAGCAAAAAATTTAAAACTTTGTACCAAAAAAAACATATGCTTCAGTATCTGGGGGCACAGTTATTTCTGAACAATGAGTTTTCTGAATTTTATTTTCCTCATATATTTCAAAGAGAGAGTGTTAAAGAATCCAGAAACCCAGAAACACCAACAGGCACAACAAAACTGCCTCTTTAAAATTTCCCGTCATGCCACATGAAAACTGGCTTCCCGGCAAACTAAAAAATATAGAGAGACAGTAACAACTAAACTCCAGCAACACCACAAAGATCCCACCCAAACCTCCACCATCAAAAGCCAACTAAGGAAATCAGGCTTCTACTCTCATTAAAATGGAACAATTCAGTCTAATCCTGCTACCAGGAAGCTGGCAGTGAAGGCAAGAAAGAAATAAACGCTAATAAAGTACCCATCCTAGTGGGGTTAGTGGAAGCCACACAGGGAGCTTGGACTGCCACTCCCACAGAGAGGCGCTGTATTCAGCTGCCTCATTCTCTCCCTGCCAAGCTAGTGTCCAAGAGGCTTAGTGAACAATAAAGGCTTTCACCAACACCTGGCACTAACAAGACACTTTCCTCTGGTTTGACCCCTGTATGCACACTAACACTGAGCCACCCACCTACTCCCAGTCAGAGCATTGTGTAGTGCATAATAGATAACATGATCCCCACACTGTCGCAGGAGTAACAAAGATCACCCATGCTAAAATGCCCCCAAAAGTCTCTTGTGTTCAGAGGTGAGGCTGTGAGACGATGAACAGATCATGGTGGTGCTATGGTGATAGTGGATTCATCCACTGGTGAGTACCTACCTCAGTGTGCTGTTAGGAAGTAGGATGTGGTTGGAGGAGGCAGATCACTGGGGGCATGACCTGGTAGGGTGTGTTCCTTTTCCTGGTTGTTCCCTTCTCTGTTCCTCACCATAGGCTAAGTGGCTTTGCCCAACCATGGCTTTCTACATGCCATTTCTGCAGTGGAGGGAGCCAACTGTCGACTGAAATGTCTGAATCTATCAGTCAAATAAACTCCTCTTCATTTGAGCTGCTGATGTCAGATATTTTGCCCCAGTAACAGGAAAATGAGTAATAGAGGCCAAGTGGGGAACTGGGACGTCTTTTCTCCACCTGCAAACTGAAGTGATGCCCTTCTTTTTCTAACTGAAATGTTGTCTAAGGATTCCTGCTGTATCAAAGATTTAAATGAGACCCAAACCCTCAATACATAATAGTCAAAATTCCCAGTTTTCACTAAAAAGAAAACCACTCATTTTTCTAGAAAAGATTCAATTACCATGAGAAGATAGAAAATTCTCAAATAAATGAGAAAACACAATCAACAGATGTTGATAATGAGACATAGAGTGAGAACGTAGTGCAAGGATTTTAAAGGACCTATAAAAAGTGCTTCAATGACAGTTATGAACGTGCTTGGAGGAAATTAAAAATTATAGTCTCAGTAAAGAAATAGCAGACACTATGAACTATCACGTGGTCTATTTTGGAGAATGATCCATGAGCAGCTGAGAAGAATGTAAATTCTGACTTTGTGGAATGAAATACTCTGTGCGCATCTATTAAGTTCACTTTTTTAAGAGTTTGGTTTAGCTCAAGTATTTCCTTATTGATTTTCTGTCCAGTCAGTCTGTCTCTTTGTGGCAGTGAGGTAGTGAAGCCCCCTACTACTATTGTATTAGTGTTTATGTGGCTTTGCATGTCTATTAATGTTTTATATAGTTGAGTGCATGAGAATTTGGTGCATAAATATTTAAGATTGTCATTTCTTTCTCTTGGCTTGTTCCTTGTACAAAAAGATAGGGTCCTTCTTTGCCTTTCTTCATTAGTTTTGGCTTGAAATCTATTTTGTATGCAAATAAGATAAACACTCCAGCTTTTTTTCAGTTTCCTGTCACATGGAGTATTGTTTTCCATCCCTTTACTTTCAGTCTATGGCTTTCTTTCTCAGTTAGATGTGTTTCTTGTATGCAGCAGATTGTGGGATCTTGCTTCTTGATCCATTCTGCCAGCCTGCATTTCTTAATTGGTGCATTGAGTCCACTGACATTAATGGTGATGACTGACATAGACATACATAGTGCTGTCATATTTTCTTGTCCTTGGCTCTTATATTCTTTGCTTTTGCCCTTTTCCCATCAGTTTCTTGTTTGGTACAATGGTTGACTCTGTTGGACCTCATGGGTTTGTAACTTTTCTTACTTATCTCCAAGATGTTCCTTAGAATATTGCAGAGTGCAGGTTTTGTATTTGTGAAATTTTTCAGGTGTTCTTTGTCATAAAAGTATCTTATTTCTTCCTCTATTTTGAAGGATAGTTTTGCAGGATATATCAGTCTGAGTTGGAAGTTGTTTTCTTCCAAGGTTTGAAACACTTCACTCCAGGCTCTTCTTACACTGAGTTTCTTGGTTGAAAGGGTCTGCTTGTGATCGTGATAGGTTTCTCTTGATATGTAATTGTTTTCATTTTTCTGGTTGCTTTCAGTATTTCATTCTTTTATTGGATATCTGGAACCTTTATAATTATATGCTTAGGTGTAGATATTTTCATGTCATGGCCATGTGAAGTTCTGTATGTTTCATATATTTGTATGTTTCATTTCACTCCACAAAGAATGGTTGCTATCACAGAATAAGCCAGCAACAAATGTTGGCAAGGCTATGGAGAAAAAGGAACACTTCTCCACTGTTGGTGGGAGTGTAAACTCATACAAACCCCATGGAAATCAGTGTGGGGATTCCTCAAAACACAAGGATTAGAGGGCCAGGGATTTAGCCCAGTGGTTCCGGTGCCATCTTACAAGCGCAAGGACCCGGGTTCGATCCTTGGTCACGACATACAATACTGGGTGTGGAGACTCACACCCAGCAGCAATCGCTTTGTAGTCTCCACACCCAGTATGGATGTGGTTACCGGGCATCACCCGGGCCCTTGCGCTTGCAAGACAAGCACCAGAACCACTTAGCTAAATCCCTAGCCAATGATAGCTAAATCTTGACAACAACAAAAGTGTCCCATCAGCTGAAAACAGGATAAAGAAAATGTAGTTCTTTTATTTTATTTTATTTTATTTATTTTTTATTTTTTTTTAGGTTTTTTGAGACAGGGTCTCGCTTTGTAGTTCAGGCTGGCCCTCAGCTCAGCCTCCAACTCACATCACAATCCTCCTGCCTCTGCCTCCCGAGTGCTGGTATTACAGGCGTGAGCCGCCACGCCCGGCACTGTGGTATGTGGTACTGGTTGCTGCTGGGTGTGGGTCTCCACGCCCAGTATTGTTATGTGGTTACCGGGGAATCGAACCCGGGTCCTTGCGCTTGCAAGACAGGTGCCGGAACCACTGAGCTAACTCCCTGGCCCCCTGTAGTTCTTTTATTGAATGGAGTATTATTCTGCAACAAATAATGACAAGATTGAGTCATTCATACTCAAATGGGTGTACCTTGAGGACATTCTCTTAAGTGAAATAAGTAGGTCACACATGTGTAAATATCGTCTCTTTTCTCTGGCATGAGAAAATGAAGATGTAAATGAGTTCTAGTATACACAGTAGATATTGTAAAATAGAAAATATGTAAAAGGAAATAAAGTGTAGGGGTAAATAATGAGGGGAAAACAATGTAATAGTAATTTTTAAAAAGGAAACAAAGCTTATGTATATAAGGGATGGGGTTGTAGGGTGGGTGGAGAATGGGAAAAAAATGAGAATCAAGTCAAGTCATGTACTGGTACATAGTCTCAATGTTGAATGCAATGATGATGTGTATTTACAATGTACCAATAAAGATTTGAATTTAAAAGAGAAAATAAATAGCAGACACAATTAAATCTAATGTTCATTTTAATCCAAAAAAGATAATAATTGCATTTTTTAAGTCAACTAGTGGACTCAATAGTAAAAGACAGAAGACCAAGAAATCAGTGAACTTTAAGAAAACAATAGAAATTAACTAAACTGAAGAACAGAGAGAAAATAAATTGAAAAACAATTACCAGGGATCTGTAGGACTATAAAAAAGTATCTAATATTTATAACAGGCACTTTGGACAACATGAAAATAAGATGGCTGAAAAATTACTCAAGTAATAACTGGAAATTCCTCAAATCTGTCAAGGAAAAATAAGCTAAAAACTGGAAAAAACTCATCAGACTCTAAAACAGAATAAAGGCAAGAGAATCTACATGTCATACTCATACTCTAGACCTACAAACTAGAACACTGAGAGAAAAAAGAGATGAAGACAATTTACCTATAGCAGAAGAAATAATTCAAATGACACCCAGTTTCTCATCAGAAATTATAAAGGCAGAAGAAACTGACAATATTTTTCTTATTTCTTTAACAAATAAGCTAAGAGGATCACACAATGGGAAATGATGACTTATTCAATAAATTATTCAGAGAAAAATTATTCACATGTAGAAAAATAAAACTATACTTCTATCTCTCATCATACACACAAAAAAAAAACCCTAAAATAGATCAAAGACTTAAATGTAATACAAAACTATCAAACTATTTGAAATGCAGCAGTCCATCTTCAGAACATTGGAATGGACAAAGGATATTTTTAGTAAGACTCCAAAAGCACAAGAAACAAAGCAGGACCAGGAATTTAGCTCAGTGGTTCTGGCACCTGCCTTGCAAGCACAAAGGCTCAAGTTGGACCCCTGATGACTACATACAACAAAAGCCAGGCATGGTGACTCATGCCCACAAACAATCAGTACCATATTCCACAGTGCCAGGTGTGGTGGCTCATGCCTATAATCCAAGCATTTGAGAGGCAGAGGCAGAAGGATCATTGTGAGTTTGAGGTTTGCCTGGGCTCCAAAGTGAGCTCATGGCCAGCCTGAACTACAAAGCAAGACCTTGTCTCACAAAAAGAAAGAAAAAGAAAGAAAGAAAGAAAGAAAGAAAGAAAGAAAGAAAGAAAGAAAGAAAGAAAGAAAGAAGAAAGAAAGAAAGAAAGAAAGAAAGAAAGAAAGAAAGAAAGAAAGAAAGCAAATATAGACATTAAACTAAAAATCTTTTGTACAACAAAAGAAACAATCAGCAGAGTATGGAGATGGCATACAGAATAGGATAAAATGTTTATTTATACATGTAACAAATGGTTAATATCTAGGACATATACAGAACTCCACTAAAAAGCAAAAAAGAAAGACAATATGATTTTCCAGCCATATGGGAATGCCTTAGCCCTGTGATGCTGGCACCTAACGTTAACTATCCACTGTATCATAAACTAGGAGACAACAATTGATGTATATAAATCAATAAAAATCTATCACAATTTCTAACAAAATCCAGAAATGTTTTTGTAATATTGACAAAGATTATTCTAAAATATGTACAACTTCAAAGAAACTTAAATCTATAAAATAATTTTGAAGAAGACTAAAATGAGAGTGTAGTCACAGCAATCAAGACTGTGCAGTACTGGCAGACAGATAGGCAGACTGAGCAATGTGATATCATAGGGAACCCAGAAATAGAATACACATAATTTTACCCAATGGTGCAAAAATAATTCAATAGAGTAAAAATAGTATATTTGACAATTGGGTACACATAGGTAAAAACAGAAATATCTTGACCTAAGATTCACAACTTACCCAAAAATTTTAAAAGACCATAAAGATGTAGATCACTTAGGAAAATTCTCAAGAATGTAACATCAAAAGCGTGATCCAGAAAACCAGGAAAAAAATGAAAAATTGGATTTAATCAAATTTGAAAATGTTCTAATGGCAATGGACCAAGATAATGGATGAAAAGGCAAGCTACAAAACATAAAGAGGCCGGGGATTTAGCTCAATGGTTCCAGCACCTGTCTTGCAAACTCAAGGGCTCGGGTTCAATCCCCTGGAAATGACATACAATACAGGGTGTGGAGATTCACAGCACAGCAGCAATTAGTACCACATACCACAGTACTGGGAGTGGTGGCTCATGCCTGTCATCCCAGTACTCAGGAGGCAGAGGCAGGAGGATTGCTGTGATGTGACTTTGTGGCTGAGCTCAGGGCCAGCCTGAACTACAAAGCAAGACCCTGAAAAAAATATAAGAAAGTATTTGCATCTGACAAAGGTATTAAATCATAAATATCTAAGAAATTCTCAAGATTTGTTAGTTATAATTTTTCTAGAAATATAATAGAAAAAAAGGGAATAAGTGTGTGAGGAAGGAGATGAAAGTGTAGATACTGGTGGAATGCATATGATCAAAATACATCACATACATGTATGAATATACCACATTGAAACCCAGTACTTTATAAAAGTATCAGACACTAATTAAAATGTTTTAAAAATCTAATTAGAAAATAAGCAAAAGACACTAACTGACATTTCACCAAAGAGGATCTGTAAGAAGCAAGTACAATCATACTTTAAGAAGAACCTTACAGGAGACATGGAGAAAAAAACCGAAATACAGATTGTGCATTGTCACTATCTAATTCAAAGACACCAAGAGTCATTTAAACTAAGAAAAATATATTTGTTTATTGCCTCCATAAGTGCCAATCCAATCATCTAGTCCAAACACTGTAATAAATTTTTAATCAATCAACACATAAAATCATCTGAGAAAAAGAAGTAACATCTTACCATGAGTAAGACATACACAGCACTAGGCTCTTTTGCATGTATTTTTCATTGAAGCTTTCCAAACCAGGTAGCAGACACATAATTATCTTCATTATACAAATGAAGATATTGAGTGTCTACAAGTCTATGATAATTTGATAAGTCCACAAAGTTAGTTAAATTATAAATTCAAAATATACTTGATCCTTCACAATGTTTTCATTTATATTTATAAAAAGTGATAGTATAATGTAACTAAAATAAAAATACTACAGATTTTTACTTTGAGCCAATATACAGTAATAAGTCCTAGATTTATTCTCTGACCTGAAATAACCTTAAAAATCAGACACAAAATAAATTACAACTTAAGATACTAGGTATGGGGCTGAGGGTGTCATTCAGAAGTGGAGTATTTGCCTGTCAAGTGCTAGGCCTTGGGTTTGATCCCAAGTACCGAAAAAGAAAGGCTACTGGATGTCAGTCAAAGAAAGAGCCACGGTGTTGTTTTGCTAGTGTGGTAATTATATTATATTCTCAAATTACTCTTGTACTATTTTTACTACTTCACTTTAATATATATAAATAAGAAAATTCTCCTTATTTCTGGTGTCTTTTGGTTTCATTTTGCGGATTGAGCCTCAATTCGTAAATAAAGGTGTACTGATTCAGCAAGTTTTCCTCCCTTGCTGACACATCTAAATCAGTAAACTGAGTATAGCAGACCTCCCTAGGTAAGAAGGATGGTTAATCCCTTAAAGGTTCAAACAGAACAAAAAGCCTGACCCTCCTCCACTTACGTGAGAATTCTTTCCATCTTACTAAACTCAGACTAAGACATCAACTTTTTCCTGACCTTGGATTCAAATGGAAACAAGTTCTTCTCATGACTGGAATCTGCCAGTCTTTGGATAAGAAATTTACCATTGATTTTCCTGGTTCTTAGACTTTCAGACTTGGAACTAACCTGTTAAGTTATTCTGAATCTCCGACTTGCCTACTAACCTTGCAGGTCTTAGGACCTGTCAGTCTCTGTAATCATGTTAACCAATTTCTTATCATAAATCACAGGGGGGCTGTCTGTGTGTGTCCACATAAAATCTCAACTTTCTTTTTTCAGTACTGGGGATCAAACTTGGGCCCTTATGCTTCCAAGATAAATGCAGTACCAATTGAGCTAGATCCCAAGCCCCTAAAATCTCAATTTTATATAACCTTTTGCTTCTCTTTCTCTGAAGACCCCTCAAAGCACAGAAATTCATAGATCAATAAGGTAAAACTTGGCAAAATAACACAGTATAAATGGACATGAGAAAATACCAGGATCCATCATCCACAAACAATTCCTTGCTGGCCACTGTTAACAAGTACTCTCACTGGAGACATTTTCAGCTGTCACAGCTCACCATCATTCAACGTACAAACCACCTATGACCCTTGTTTCAATGCTACAGTCACTGTTATTGTCTGAATGTTTATAACAACCCCAATTTCATATGTTGAAATATTCAACTTTGAGCTGATCATATTAGGAGGTGGGGACTTTAGGAGCTTGTTGGGTAATCTGGGTAGAGTTAGTAATCTTATGAAAGAAGCTCAAAGGACAACCTGAGTCTAAGGGGACCCTTAGACTGACAATTGCAATATGTATGAGAAGACAGCTTCCTATGGAAAACCAGAGACACACAGCAGAGTTTGTCTTAGATGTTCTAGCTTCCAGAAGGATAAGAAATAAATCCCTGTTGTTTATAAGCCCCTCAGTCTATATTTTGTCATAGCAGCCTGGAAGGACTTCTCAGATACTCAACAAACCCCTGGTTTTAATTTAACTTTCTATTATAATGTCTCTTCTTGGAAAATATCTTTACATACACTAAGTATTTCAAACTGTTTATCAGACTAAAGAGACAGCAGCTATCCTTGCCTAACTAGTATTTATTCAGCCTTTTTTGGAGAGAACATTTTTATTTTCTTTAAATGAAGCTTGTAAAAATATTCTTCATGGGCTGGGGAGTTAGCTCAGTGGTTCCGGCGCCTGTCTTGCAAGCGCAAGGACCCGGGTTCAATTCCCCGGTAACCACATAACAATACTGGGTGTGGAGACCCACACCCAGCAGCAACCAGTACCACATACCACAGTGCCGGGCGTGGTGGCTCACGCCTGTAATCCCAGCACTCAGGAGGCAGAGGCAGGAGGATTGTGATGTGAGTTTGAGGCTGAGCTCAGGGC
>PVIR01034058.1:0-17460 GCA_004026965.1 Petromus typicus
TGCCTAGGTGTAGATTTTTTCATGTCACGGGCATGTGGTGTTCTGTATGCTTCATATATTTGTATGTCCAATTCTTTACCTTTTTCTGTGAAGTTTTCTGCCATTATCTGTGTGAATAGCTTTCTGATGTCTTTAGCATTGTCTCCTGCTTCCTCAGTGACTCCAATCAATCTTATGTTATTCTTCTTTGAATCATCTATGAGCTGTTGGTTTGACTTTTCATTATTGCTTGCTTTTTTCCATAGATTATGCCTTTCCAGTTCATTGGTTGAGATCTTGTCTTCTAGGTCTGAAATGTGGTCTTCTGCCAAATTCATTCTATTGTGCAAACTTTCATTTTCTTTCTTAACTTCCTGGGCTTCTGCTTGTAGGGTTTAAAGGTTCCATTCCTTTTGCTATCTTGGATTCTGTCAACTCAATGATTTCTTCTTTAGCTTTATTAATCATCATGTTGACAGTGTCCAACATCTGTGCTTTCATCTCAGAGATTAATTCTGATTTCCATTTTATTAGATCTGCTTTGGTTACCATTTCTGAGCACCCTGGAGATTGACCTTCAAACTTCTCTATTTCCCTTCCCCCTGTGTTACCTTTAGGTGAGGATCTTTGTTTCTGAGACTTTGAATGTTTCCTCATTCCTGAGTTTTTGTTTTTGCTGTTGTTTTTGGCTTTGTACCTGCCCTGTTTTCTGGCGATGTTTGTTGCAAGTCTCTTTCCTCCTATTAGTTAGGAACCTTAAAAATATCAGTGGTTCCTGGGTTGTTCTTTCCAGTTTGTATTGCAATCTAAAGAAAAACCCCTAGTTCTGGCACACCATATGAGGCACTCAATCAATACAGTCAGAACACCTTCTCCCATTGCTTTAGAGGCAGGAAGGCTCTGGCTCCTGAACTGCTACAATGGTGCTGCCTGAGGTTCCAGTGGGCCCGTCTGCTCACCAGTACAGAGTCTCTGGGCTCACTTGTGCAGTCAACCTGGAGACTAATAGGCTGTAGGCCCTGTGCAGCTGCAATGGTACTCGATGATGTTCCAACAGTCCCACCTACTCACCAATACAAGGTGACTGGATATGCTTCTGCAGTTGCCATTTAGAAAGTCAGATTCTGACCTGTTAAACTCAATCCCTGGGCGCTCTTCCGGTGTGGGCCTGAAGGCCAGTAAGCTCCAACCCTGTAGTGGATTCGATGGCACAGATGCTGTTTCCGAAGTTGCCCGCTGCTAACCTCAGTCCCTGGGCACTCTTCCAGCATGGGCCTAGAGGCCAGCAAGCTCCAACCCCATCGTGAATTCATTGGCACAGTTGCCGGTTCCAGAGCTGCCCGCTGCTAAACTCAGTCCCAGGGCGCTCTTCTGGCGTGGGCCTGGAGGCCAGCAAGCTCCATCCCCGGTGCGGAGTTAATAGCGCAGTCCTCAGTTCCAAAGCCACCCACAGCTTAGCTCAGTCCCTGGGAGCTCTTCCAACATGGGCCTGGAGGCCAGTAAGCTCCAACTCTGGAACAGATTCAATGGCACAGCTGCTGGTTCTAGAGCTGCCCGCTACTAAACTCAGTCCCTGGGCGCTCTCAATTCTAGAATTTCTTTTGAGCTAGTTGTAAAAATTGAGAAAAGCTACTCAGCCTGAGGCAGAGGGAATTTTGTGTAGGAACCACTCACTGAAGTGCTCCAATAGCTCATCTGGATTATATTCCTTGGGTTACATAATAAACTGAGCTAATTTGAGGAGGGACTACTTCTGTGGGGTGAAGGATGAAGAGAGCCTCACTGTTTTATTGCCTGATATTAATCCTAGACTCTTTTAAAGCTCTTCTTAAGCATGGAAAATTTGGTTGGCCTAAGGCATTCTGGGAAACTGTTTTATACCATAGACTTCACCTGCCTCATTCTTTTGGAAAATTTCTTGAATTATTAGAGTATCTTTGCTCTCATTTCTTTTTATTTTAAAGTTAAATTTCATATACATGTTCATTAAATATGTTTTACAAGTGTTTATTGTGAAGTAAAACACACAAGTATGAATGTGCTTAGCTACCCATATCTTTCTCTTTCTAAATTGAATGCTTTGTAAAATTTTCAGATTTGCAATAATGCTTCCCAATTCAACTGCCATATTGACATTAAATGTGTATCAATTTTTCCAGACTCCAAAGTAAAGAGAAACTTATAGAACTTTTCCTTTATTTCAATAATTATCCTCAGGAACATTAAGAATAGGAAAAATTGTAATATATCCCTAGTCAATGTAACATTAAAGAATAGAATAAGCTAGAATTTAATATATATTATTAAAATTTAAAGACACGCAGGAAAGATCTTTATGCAACATTGGAGAATTTCAGAAGGAAACTAGATCCAGTTATCTCAAAGCTGCATTTCTAAATAAATCCAAGATATTAAAGATAAATACTAAATGCCTCTTTAGAATTATATGATTTAAAGATTGAATGTATTTTAAAATAAATTTTATAACACCAATATATTGACAAAAATATTCAAGTCATGCTCATATAAATCTTATCAAGTAGCAAGACATACTGTAAAAATTAACAGCACATGTATTTGAGGTATAAATGGAGTGAGGCAACACCAGCATTGACCACTAGTCAGTGAAGCTAGTCTTTATTGCTGTTTTGGATGTACTCTTGACAGTAACAGTTATGGTAACACACTCACACGCACACACATGCATACACACACACACACACACACATGCTCAAATGCTATGTTAGAAATAGTAGGACCATTGCAAATACTTACAAGCACATGACTATATTATAAACTACTATTTGAAGCAACAAACTTTGATCCTGAAATTACGGATCTCTAAAAGGCAACAGTGGGAATGCACAGTTGCAGACAGCGCAAAAGCCCATTGCAGCATTGCAGAACTTACATAGGACTCCAAAGGAAGAATTTCAGCCAGACTCATGTGTTACTATGGGGAAGAAATCCATGCTAGTGGCTCAGGGTAGGGTCAGATTCATGTATCAAACAGAGAACCAGATTCCAGAAATGTGCCATTTCTCAGAATCAGAAAGGGGATATCTGTTTGTGTCAGGTAAGACTGCAAATTTCTTAGAGCAAAAACTGTGTTTCATCATAGCATTAAAGATATGACTGTTCTATTTCTGATAAATAGATAATTACTTACATATTATTCTTACCTTTTTTTAACCTTTGTAACATAAACATATAAGAGGTTGACAGAAGCTGATTTAATAGAATGATATATATCTAAGCAAGAAACCTTCCTTGGACCTGCACACTGCATTTTTTTCTCATTAGTATTTACCACATTTTCATCTGTAGAACTTATGCTCTCTAGAGCCACGTACTGAAGAATGGCCAGGCAGTATCAGCCACAGAGGGCACACATATCATCCTCTATTAGATGTTACATTTTAGGAGAGTCGGGATTTTTTTAGATATTTCATTTATTGTTTTGCCCCATTGTCAGCAATGTGAGTGAGACAATAGACTCTAATAAACACTGAACAACATTCACTTCTGAAAACAAGCTTTCATGGGCTAACAAATTAAATATTTTTAGAAACTACATTTCAGCTTTTAAATGTACAAAAACATGTTCTCCCTTAACTGAAGTTATGGGGAATTTTAGCAATCTGTCTCAGAAAAGAAATTAGCCTAAGGATAATTTTCTTAAATAAGCCATATTTCAACCTCCCTTATTTTCATTGCTGATATATCTGCAATATATCTGCTGATGTATCATCTTGATATTTTTGAATGTAACAAACACTATTACCTAAATTATACAGTCTATAATATTGGTATTTTTATTCTTTGAATGGTATATGAATTTTGTCATTCCATTGTATGTGGAATTGGATGTGTTATTTTGTTACCAGACATATATTTGGTTAGTTGACTTATTTATCTTTGTGTTAGTATATTACTAAATTTGATTCTTTGAAAACTTCTTGTAGCTGTGAAAATAAGAAGAGAAATACCTTCTTTACACTTAAAATGATTTGAAATAGGAAGCAGATTATTTGCTACATGCACTTTAATTAATATAAGCACCGTAATGGCAATAATATATGCCTTTTTTTTTTTTTTTTTTTAGGTTTTTGGAGACAGGGTCTCGCTTTGTGGTTCAGGCTGGCCCTGAGCTCAGCCTCAAACTCACTTCACAATCCTCCTGCCTCTGCCTCCCGAGTGCTGGGATTACAGGCGTGAGCCACCACGCCCGGCACTGTGGATGTGGTACTGATTGGTGCTGGGTGTGGGTCTCCACACCCAGTATTGTTATGTGGTTACCGGGGAATCGAACCCGGGTCCTTGCGCTTGCGAGACAGGCGCCGGAACCACTGAGCTAACTCCCCGGCCCAATATATGCCTGGTTTTAAGGTGAATTGATTTCTCTTTTAAAAGCCCTTTTGTGAAACAGAACATATTTAAAAGGAAAGAGGGTGTAGGGGTAAATAATGAGGGGGAAAAGAATGTGATAGTAATAAAGAAAAAAGGAAACAAAGCTTATGTATATAGGGGGTAGGGTGGCAGGGAAGGGGGAATGGAAAAAAATGAGAATCAAGTCATGTCATATTCTGGTACAAACCTTCAATGTTGAATGTGATGATGATGTGTATTCATAATGTACTAATAGAGATTTGAATTAAAAAAGAAAGTGCTTAAACTTAACTTAACTTAAACTTAACTTAAACTAAAAAGGCGAAATTTTCAAGTTACTCACAGAAGTCTCTAAGACATTCTCTATGCATATAGTTAGACATTTACCACATTTACAAGATAATAAGTCTACATTCTGGATATGCTTGTTGAAGAATTTGTGTTTATTACATTGATAATAATGCATGAATATATGTATAATGAACATCAGACATTTTAGAAAAAATCTGATTTTTTGTAAAACATTGTGCTCTATTTTACAATTTTAATATTTTCTAAATCTCAGTGAAATAGTTGGGCTTCCCTACATTATTGTGGTATTAGCAATCCACTAGTTTTAAACTCAGTGACATGTGCAAAATATATCTTTGGTAATACCAAAGTAATTCCAATTAAAAAAAAAAAATAAAGTTACAAAAGTAAATTAACAAAAGATTAGAAAGTTTAGTACTACATACATTAACCATAAATGTGTCCCCCCGGCACCCTGTAAATGAGATCTCTCTACTCAAAACTTTTAAAAATTTCAAATTTTTAAAAGACTCTACTTAAATATTTAATAACAATTATTATGTGTCTAAATATCCCCAAAGCCTCATGCAGTCATTGATAGGGCTTTCCAGGGGAGGTGGATCTATAGTGTGGGATGCTGAGATTGATTCATGGTGAAATGCTAGGACTAAGGGTATACTTGTTACTCATCCTAAGGGCACATAGCCTGGATAAGATAAAAGGGATAGAAAGGGGCATGTTGCTGGTCCCTTTGTCTCTTTGCTGCCTTCATCCTGCCTTCATTTCTCCTCTGTGTTGCCCTTTTGCAATGCCACAATGCCACCCTGCCTTGGAGCCAACTGATCATGGACTGAAAATTCCACAAACAGTGAGCTAAATAAACTTTTTCTGCTTTAACTTTGGGTGTTCAGTATTTTATCTCATCAGGAGAAAAGTAACTAAGTCAATGGTACGGGGGAAAAAAAAAAGCCTGGAAGTTATTACTCACAATTATTGTCATTATAAATTATTCAAGAGACTCAAATATTTTTAACAGTTAACTTCATAAAAATCAAACAAAATACTGGTATTTCCTAAGTAAGAGAAAATGCAAGGCTATACAAATGTTTTAAAAGGTAATTGCACTAACAGAAGGAGGTAAAATGTAAATGGTAGAACTCAGAAAATAAAGGAAAGTAAGATATTACAGAACGTAGATCCTCATCGAAAATTATGCTCGTGAGTCATCTGCTGCCAACAGTAAACTGTGTCAAAGATCCCATTCACTGCAACAGACCTTTTGAAAAGGAAGAATTACAATCCTGTGTTTCGGATAAGTTCTACCTCCAAGCTTGTAATTACACACTAGCAACTTTTATTTCCCTTTCCTATAGTGAGTTTTCCTCCGAGAAACTTCAAAGAGATTCCCCCACCAGGAATGCTTCTCCTGTCTTCTCTCCAAGTGGAGAGTCCAGGACAGGAGATCATGAAATGTGAAATTTACAACACCGCGGTGTCAGATAACGTGCTGTGAAAATGTCTTTGCGTCAACCCAGGAGCCAGCAGGCTCTAGACTGTCCTGCTTGTCATTAGAAGCAGGAGCCCTAATGAAAGCACCTTGGCAGATGCACAGCAAAAGGAAACTAGCAAATAATGCTTCTGAGGGAAGGGCCTTGCGGGAACGCCAGAAAAGATGTTCCATTTAACCGGAAGAGTTCTTTCTAAACAATTTGGGTATTTGATGATTTATCATGTTTCTCAGACGAACACAGGCACACATGAGCCAAGACATTTTTCCAAAATATTTTACAGGAAAACAATTCAGTGACCTCTCATTCTACTGCAGGTCAAACTGAGGATATAAAATATATTATTTCATCCAATGCCCCTTTGTTGGCTGTAGAAACTGTAGTAGCTGACAAGTCGTTACTTTTCATTGTATGTCATTCGTTTCAGGATTGCAAGGTGTTTACTGCAGTTCAAGCTACTTGTCCAAACAAATGCTGGAGAGATTATTCTGTCAGTTGATTTGTGAGTAGTTTTAATTAGAATTCAATAGCAGTGGTCATATGAGTTCACCTGGCCTTAAAATCACTTTTTTGAGCTTTCTCGTTGTAGAACATTGACCCTGAGGATTTACTGGTGGTTTTGGAATATGATTTGCACCTTCACACTTATTAACGTCATCAAAAAGAATCCCCCTTCTATTTACACAAATGCAGGTGTATTACCATACACTCTTGCTTTGTATTTTTTTTTCTATTTCTAATATATAATACTTGCTTTCTCATCTATATTCAAAAGTTCAGTGGTTTATACTAAATATTTAAATCCGTAACTCTTAAGGATCCTAACCTCTGAAATAATAATCTAACCATAGTAGAATTCATAAATATACAATTTTTAACAAAGTGATGATTTCAACACAGAAATAGTCCTTGGAATTCAATTTAAGGAATTCTCTAATAATAGCTTTCCATATATATTTTTATCTACCACTTATCACTGTGTTATTACAACAATACCACTGAATTCCCTTATTTAATTATCACTACAATGATTACGGTATTATAGAAAAAATAGTATTGGATCAAGTGAAAGAATAAACTACACTCAAAAGGTTATTTATTAATATGAGGTCTGTCATTGATTCTGTTTAAAATAATAGATGATTTATCACATTAGGGGCTAAACATTGAAAGCAAAATATTTGAAAAAATAATTGAAGAAAAATATTTGAAAAAATTCAACACTCATTCATGATAAAGAAAACTCAGAGAACTATGAAGAGGGAAAAGTTTCCTCAGCTTGTGAAAACATCTATAAAATACCTCAGCAAAAACAATAGGAAGTAAATGACTCCATATGTCTGCTGAGACATGGAACACTAACATTTTTTATTCAACAGAGTACAAAATCCTAGTCAATCAAATAAAGACAGGAAAATAAAGGACAAGTAAAATAGTTCATATTTGTAAATGATTTTATGGTCTATATAGAAAATTCAAATAATCTTCAAAAGTTGAGCAAGTTTGAGGGCAAGAAGATAAACATGGCAAAACTTTAGCCTTTCAAGCCCCACTGGCAGCAGCAAGTTCTCCCTGGAAGTGAGCCCTGTCAGAGCACTTTTGTGCTTAGCACAGTCCATCCATCTTGCCATTTAGGTCCAGTTATATACCGTGTACTTTCTAGAAAATTACTTTAATACCACATTGGTTACAGAACATTTCAAAATAGTGACAACTGAACATTAAACCCAGCAGAGAGACTTTCAAAGTGTGGTCTCAGTATGGTGCTGCGTGAAGCCCGTGCTGCCTTCAGGATCCAAGTGGACCTTTCCTTTTCCAGAAATACTTAGCAAGGTACTTACTCTGAGATGTACATAGTGATGTGTTACAGGCAGTCGATGTCAGAGCTGCCAGCGCTGCGCATCGCCCCTTCCTGGGTTCCTCTCACTTGTAGCTCTTACATTTTCTGCCACCATAGCTTGTATGAGGACATGACCTGGACTCTCCCACACAACTTGCTCATCATTCCTTGCTGAGACTGAAGCCGTTGTGCTAGCTCTTAACTGTGAAAAGTTGACAATGACCACAAGGGTAATTCACATAGAGGACCTCGGTATGCACTATTTCTCCCTGCAAACATTTTGTACCAGCATGTGTCCCTTCTCTGCTAATAATGAGCAATTTCCCTGGCCAGGACAGTGACATCTCTCCTATCTCATTATACAAATCAACCAAAGTTCCCAGACGACAGCTACAGCTTCATTAATGACTATTGAAAACAGTTCCATCCTTTTGGGATCAGGACTCCTAACCATTCATTAAAAAATCATCTTTATGTGGTTATTACAAGATGTTCCCTAGTGAGCATTTACACATGAAAGACACAGCAGTATGGTATAAATGTTTGATGCAACATATGTAGTTCATCCTGGATAACAACAGACCATCCTTGTCCTCATAGTTTTATTTATTTTTTACAAAATGTTATACTATTAGGCTGAAAATTTATACATCAGCAAACAGGGAGAAAGGCATCAGTGATGACATGAAAAGACTTTTTCCTCTTTTCTTTCTTAATTATTAGCTGTAGGTAACCCACACAAGCTTGTGTTTTGAAATTTATCTCAAAAGAATGTACTATCTTTAAAGTGTGTTGGTAATGCTCACAGCTTGTATACAATCCAAACTGTGGGTAAGTGGCTAGGAAAATCTCAAAGTTTCAAAGCAAAGTAAATGAGAACATCTACTCAAGAGGAAACAGGAACTTGCTTCTTTCTAAAGTGGAGAAACTAAACCAACTTTATTTTTATGCAAATGAATTTAAAGAAGCAATATTCCCTGAAAGACCCAGTTATTCAAATAAACAAAACACTACTTTTACTTCATCCTTTCAAAAAGTCTGTTCATTTAAAATACCCACTTTTGAATCAGGTCTTTAAATTTGAGGATCTGAATGTGATGATTCTCTATCTATTCTATAGAATGGACTTTCAGGAAGAGCTGATAAAAAATTGTTTTTCCCACATTGTAGGTTGTCTTTGCTGTGCTGGTGGTTTCTCTTACCATGCAGAAGCTTTTTGATAAAATGAGATCTCAGTTGTTGATTCTTTCTGCTGGCTACTGGGATTTTGTTCATTAAGTCTTTTCCTACAACAATGTCTTCAACAATTCTACCTAACCTATTTTTCAGCAGGTTTAATGTTTCTGTTTTAATACATAGATCTTTAATCCATTTTGATTTCAGTTTAGTGTATGATAAAAGATGTAGGTTTAGATTTAATATTTGTCAGGTTGAAACCTAGTTTTTTTCAAACCATTTATTAAAAAAGCTATTTTCCTCCATTGAAGGTATATGTGTCCATAGTAGGAAAAAAGAATGAGCAAAAATAAATAACCTAATGCTGAACTTCAAGCTCATAGTAAAAGAAAAGCCAGATAAATACAAAGCTCAAACAACAGAGAAAATTATAAGGATCAGAGTAGAAATTAAGGCAAAGGAGACTAAGTGAATGATACAAAAAAAATCAATGAAATAATGATTTTATTCCTTGAAGAATAGATAAAATCAACAAACCTTTAGCTAACCTCATCAAAGAAGAGAAATTAAAGGCATAAATCCATTCAATTAGTAATGAAAATGGTGAAATCATAACAGATTCAGCAGAAATCCAGAAGATAATCAATTTCTGCTTTTGGTGCCTGTACTCCAAAAAGAAAGAAAACACAGAAGAAACAGATTCCTAAACTCATAAGAACTATAAAAATTGAACAATATATACATATATATGTATATATATATACTTTTTTGTAAGGGATCAGTGATTCACATTTGTTGGTTACTCAGCTTAATTATTTCTTCACAAATTTATCTCCCTTTATAAGCTAAAAAAATAAGGCTTTTAATAAATAGTAATGTCTTACATGTAAGATTCTGTTATAGAGAGACAACTGAGTATAATGTTTTAAAACAAAGCTAAAAATACCAATACTTCAATAAGTTATTTCAGATATGTGTAGTAAAGAATAAATTAATAAAATAATTTGTGATTTCCACTCTAGAGAAATCAGATCAACTCAGATCAATTCTTTTACCTGAGAATGTTTCATCAGTATTAGCAACAGCAATACTAATTCTTATTAATTTAGTTTTTTTTTTAAATTTTCACTAGGAATGTTCTTGTGAACTACTTAATAAAAACTACATGTATAAATCAGCACTTATATATTTCATAATGACATTATGTTCAATGTTTAACAATTTGGAGATGGTAACAACCTTAGTCTTTTTTCATGATTGTATAATGAAATGTCTCAGTGCATAAACTCTGACCTGTTTTCAGTATTAAATAACCATTGCCAATATTTTATCCTGAAAATCCTAGGCCTATAAAATCCTACGGCTTTTCTTTGGGATCTACTTTGCTTATTCCTTGTAGTTTTCTTCAGAAAATCCATGTTCTTTGCTTCTCCAAACTCCTGGGGTCTCCATTGCATTGTTGGCTTTATACTCACAGCTTTTCACATTGCCCTCCAATGCCTTCTCCTGAAATCTGGGTGGAAACCTTCCTAACTCCACAACTTTTGCATTCCTAAACCCCCAAATCCCTGTAGAAATGAGATCTAGAATAGAATTCTCTATGTCAACATCAGTAGTTAAGAATATTATGTCAGCTGGTTGTAAGAAGTGAACATTATTAATATCTTATGCACAAAGACAAAGTTTTTAGGTGATAATTGTTTCTTAATGACTAGTGGATTAAAAAAAGTATTAACTATAGTTTAATAGTAGCAATATTGATTATAATAGACTTTGAGGGTACCAGGTTCTCCACAGAGAGGTTGAGAAACTTATTTAGTATAAGATGCAGCATTTGATTATAACAATGTCCTGAAAATTCTGTACTGACTCTTGTTCTCCCATGTCCTGCATCAGTGAAAATCACATGTGTATTTACATGAGGAGGAGAAAGAAGTTGTGCTTTGTCTTAGTTACTTTTATGCTGAGACAAAATACCTGACACCCAAAGATACAAGGGTAAAGATTTATTTATATATATTTTTTTGAGACAGGGTCTCGCTTTGTGGTTTAGGCTGGCCCTGAGCTCAGCCTCAAACTCACATCACAGCAGTTTTCCTGCTTCTGCCTCCCGAGTGCTGGGATTACAGGCGTGAGCCACCACGCCCGGCACTGTGGTATGTGGTACTGGTTGCTGCTGGTAGTGAGTCTCCACACCCAGTATTGTATGTGATTACCAGGGAATGGAACCCGAGCTCTTGTGCTTGCAAGACAGGCACCGGAACCACTGAGCTAAATCCCCAGCCCAGGTAAAGATTTATTTAGTTCCCAATTTCTAGAAGTTTCTGCCTGTAATCAGCAGGCCCCAAAACAGAGTGGCACATGGCTGAGGGGCATCACAGCAGAGAAACAGTTCACGATGTTCACAAGGTGCCAAAAGCAACAAGAAATCTTAAGAGCATTTTCCTGCCTCTTCTAATAGTATCTAGACTACTAGGATTAGGGTGGTGCCAAAGCTACCTCTCCTGTGTAGTGGTTTAGTAATCACATAATCACTTAATCCCAGTATTATACATTGTAGGTTCAGACACACCTGGAAAAGAAAATTTGGAGCTAAAGCATTATCCTTTTTGCTGTCAAGCTTAGCATTACACATTATAGATCAGTCACTTCATCTCCATGAAGTTTGGGAACGCATCTACATACAAACTATAATATTCAATCCTCTGGCCTCTTAAAGACTCATGAATATTCCTTTATGCCTAAAGCATTTAGTCCATCTCCAAGAGTTGCCAAAATGCTAACCGTTTCAGAATTGTAGAAAAGTTCTAGTCCAAATGCTCCTCTGAAATTTAAGGCAAACCATCCCCATACAAATGAAAACACAGTAAAACACTTCTGAAATTAAACAGCATAGAATAGATATCGCCTTGCCAAAAGGTATAAATCAGGGAATGCAAAGCAATGAGTCAAAGCAAGTCCAAAATCAAGAAGGGCTGACATTAAATCCCACGGTTCCACTTCCAGCAGCCAGTACCCTGTGGCAAGTTATGAACTCCAAAGACTTGGGTAACTCTGCCCTCATAGCACTTCCTGTTGTGGTAACTCCCAAGGCTTTTCTTTGGGTTCTACTTTGCTTATTCCTTGTAGTTTTCCTCAGAAAATCCATGTTTTTTGCTTCTCCAAACTCCTGGGGTCTCCATTGCATTGTTGGCTTTATACTCACAGCTTTTCACATTGCCCTCCCAAGCCTTCTTCTGAAATCTGGGTGGAAACCTTCCTAACTCCACAACTTTTTTATTCCTAAACCCAGCACCAGGTGGATGATGCCAAGGTCTACTGCCAGCTGGAGCTTGTACAGCAGCTGGCTGTACAAGAAATCCACAGGGATGAACCAAATCCTAAGGAACAATGAAGCTAGACTATCGCCCTTCTGGAACATTATGCTCTGCGGCTTTCTTATCAAAGCAATGTCTTTCACTTTTGCAATTTTGAGGCTACAAAAAAGGGAGTCCTCCTCCTTATGATGTCCTCAGGTCATATTTTCTATACTTTTGTTTCTTCTCAGCAATCAACATCTCTGCTTTACCTTTTCACCAATTCAGAGATGTACTACAGCTTCCATTCTGGCCAAACTCAAAATATTTTAAGTCATTTTTCTGGACTCTTTGCTCTTGATTCTCAACGTAAATCTGGCCAAAAGCCCCCAACAGTAGCCATACTGTAGTCTCAAAATTAGACTGCTTGGAAATTTTTTTCTAAAAGATTAATTATTTTACTATCCTAATCTTATTCTCAGGACATAAGATTCTCTGTCTTTATTAAATATAGATAATAGAGAATATAACTGTGGAAGTTAAGTTCTGATAAATCAATATGCCCGTTGAATAGACAGCAATACATTCAGCCTAGTGGGTCAATAGAAGACTCACAAAAGAGGTCATTTGAACCTTGACCTTGTATGAATGGCATACAATCCAGGAAAGTTCAGGAAAGATTACTTTAGGTATATAAAGTAACTAATAGGAGGAATCAGAACATTTGAAGTAGTTTTTTCTAAGTAACATATATCAACACAGTACAAGGTTTGTTAACATAAATGTAACTTCTGACTTGCAACATCTTGGAGTAATGCATTACAGAAGGCATTTCCCAGAGTTGTTATACTAAAGATAATCTCTCTGTCACACACAGTATCCACTACAGTGTGCATTCAAAAACACATTCCCTAGAAGTCTATATATAAATTTCAGAAGGATTTAAAATTGTGAGACAAACAGAAGTTACATGATACAAAAAAGTTAACAAATTCTTTTATGTGAATCAGATTGTACTAGGTAGTTACAAAGTAGCTCTGTAGAAATCAGTAGAGCAACACAATGCAAGGAATTATGGTGTTGATGGAAATAGTGCTTTCTGAAGTATATACAATGTAATTGCTTTAGATTGTGACTATCCATCTAAAGACCATGTTTCCATAACATCATCTGCAGTTTCAGTAGGGCTGTGTTAGAAGGAAAACAACATACTGACTGCTCAAACATGCTCAGCAAAGTCACTGCCAACAGGGAAATACGAGTTTTTCCTTCAAAATTGACACTTTATACTATTCATCCTTTAGCTCCTCTAGAGATAGAAGTAGCTACTCCTGACAAAGGGTCCCTGAACACTCACTCTAGGGTCATTTTCCATTTAATGAATCAAAATCTGTTTGTGAATACTCTTTGTGTGTCTATATTTTCATAAAATCTAGCCTCTGAAATAAGACAGTTTTCCACACAGAGGAGGTACATTAACCTAAAACAGCAGAAGGCATCCAACCCTCTGAGAAGTGGTGGTATTATTAATTGTTAAAAGAATCAACAGCTTAAGTCAGACATTTGTTTATAAAATCTTCAGATACATTGTAAGAAAATGGAGAAGTTTGATTTCCACTTAGGAAAAGAAGTATTACACCACTTAAATTGACACTGCTGCTTCTTAATTCAGGTTAATAGGTCTTGGTGTGGGCCTAGATATTTCCAGTGGCTGCTGATACAGGTATGGGAAGAGAAGATGTTTCAGTGTCAGAACAAATTAAAATAATTTTTAAAAGTCAAGGAATTAAAACAAATGCACTCTATGGACTTAAGGTGGCACATCAATTTATAAATCTTCAGGTTTATAAATATATGTGAAGGCCATTACAGATAAAGATGCATTCTTTGTTTATTTTTGGATTAGTTTTGCTTGTTTGTACTTTTAAACTTTCATTAATCTACATTTGCAGTACATGTTTACCTTCCTTATGTGGAGTTAGTACACACCAGATGTATGTAATGCATCTCACTTGTTTTACTCACTTTCTCTTCTCTCTTTTCTCATTTTCCCTCCATCTCCTGATTCTTCTCATTCAAAGTGATGCACCTACATTCTTTTATCTCTCTTTTCCTTTGCTCTCTATGTATAATTTGGGAGTTTCGCGTAAAGTAAATTATGTCATATTTGAGCTCATGTGCCTGACTTACTTCACTTAACATTAAGTTGCATTAGGGAAGAGAATATAAGAAAGTCTCATTTCCACTTAGGAAAAGTTACATACAAACACATCATCATAATTTCTTTTCTTTAAGCTTTTATATTATTCAGGTAAATACTAACACTTCAGAATAGTGTTTGTTTCCTAAATCAATGAATAATACTGCTTCATTGATTAATCCATAAGACATATTTTGAAACATTTCATCATACACAAAGAAGATAAAATTATGGGTTCCTGTCAGTACCCATCAATGTTATGTGCCATTTAATTATTGCCTAAATAAAGATTGTTCTGTCTGATATATCTCTTGCAATTTAGTGGTGAGTAAACTGTGTAAACTTACTTCTCCCATTGAGTTCACCCTGGTCTATTAGTGAAATAAATAGATAATTAAATAAATGATCCCACAAGTAAATATGAGATTTGTAATTGAGAACAGAGTGAGAAATAAATAAAAGAGGTGACAAAATAATCTGCGAAAGGGACATTAGTGAAGTATACTGAAGTGGCCCTGAAGGACAAGCAAGATAGCTACATTAATACAGATGGGCAGCAACAACTCAGGCCAGGCCTGGGTCCTACATAGTTGAGTTAACACCTTCCTGTCTCACAAGTTCTCTACCGCTTTTTCAGGAAAGATTGATTTACTGATTTTTATAAAATAAGTAGTGGGATCAGGATGGGCCTCATAAAGCAGTCATAAATATTTTTGAGAAATCTCAACTAATTTATGATTGTTGTACATTATTTTCAAAAAGTCATCCTTCTTTCTAAAAGATGAATTTACTAACTCTTACAAAGGAGCTATTAGATAGTATGTTTGAAAGAAGACTAGTTATGTGTACTAGCATCATGATGGGCCTTGCAAGACAGCGTGAAGTATTTTTAAGTACTTTAACTAATATATGAGCAGTGTTGATTTTGTCTGAATATGTGGTATTATTTGCATTCTTGAGATGCCCACTTGACCCTCATACTAGAAAAAAAGGTTGATGATACAACAGTCACTGATGATACTTATCATACTCGGAAGTTCTCAAAATATTCTTGTGTGAACCAAACATTGTGACTCTTTTAGTAAGACACATAACCTTATATGTGCACATACATGTATGCAATCATTCACAGTACTCAAAATATAACTAGGGTAGCCAAGTGCACAAATAAATTTGCTCTAGAACAGAGAAAATAAAGAATATCTGATAAACTCAGTTACTTAGGGTACAGTATTCTAAAGTTATTATGAAAATGTCAAATAAAAATGATGTCCAAGAAAGATTTACATAAGTAAATATATGTACCACTTAAAAATTTCAAAGCTCAGAATTATAATTTAAGTGGTTTACCATATGGGATGGGATATTTGAGACAGTACCACTGTTGTTGATGTCTCCCTTTCCATTTGACCCAGCTCTCACTGCTTCCTCTGATATGACCATTAGGTCCACTGTTGAACATTTTTCTGGAAAAGATGAACTGCAAAAAGTATTTGTATTGAGTATTGGGTATTTGCACACGATAGTAAATATAGTAGGTTAATACTTAGATGTTGAATAAAAAAATTGATTGGACATTTTTGGCAATTTGATACAATTGGGTTTTTTTTACTCATTTGGTAAATAAGAAAAGAATATAAGACCTAAGGGCAGAGAATATAGACATCGTCCTAGACTAAACCATTTAAGCCTCCATGTGTTTGCTCTGAAGCTCATGTCTTTAATTTCCTTGAAGTTCATTGGAAATTTAAACAAACTTACTTGTTTTCTAAGCACCAATATTTTCAGTAGACTTCCTAGCATGATGCATATTTTGTACCCTAAAAACATTTTTCATGTAATGTACAGAAATCTAGTACTGAAGACTTATCTGGATCTTAGATTGAAGAGAATAGGATCAAAAGTAACAGCCACAACTGGGCCTTGTATATGCATGCTTGGGACATTCAATAACTTTGGGCTTGAAACCCACTCCAGATTGGCTCTGGCTGTATTAGTATATATTCTATCTCTGTGCCTTTGAATTTAGTTGAAGACTCTAAGGTCAATTCCCAGTAACACCCAAAAAATAAATATATAAAAGGGATGATAAGTGTTAGTGAGTGTTCAGTGAAAAGGAAACCCTTGCACAGTGTTGTGGGAATGTAAATTAGTAGAGCTAATATGGAAAACAGTACAGGGAAACTTCTACAAAACAGAAATAGAACTAAGTGACTAGGGAACAGAGCAAAAAATGTTATTAATAAGCACTGAAGAGATAGATGTACCCATACTTCATGTTAGTGCAGCATTATTCCTGACACTCAAGTTATAGAAACTGTCTGTGGGTTTCTATAGAAACTATGGATAAATGAAAGGATTTATATTTACATATAAAATTTGAGGTATACACTATCATATAATTAAAACAGAAAATATAATGTACAAAACTTTTGATACATTTAATCTCATTAAGTAATGATATACTCTCCTTTCTCTAATTAGGAGGAAATTTGAAACCAATGGTATCTATGTTGTACATGAGAAGGGAATAAAAATTTGCATGAGCTCAATCATATGTGAAGATTACCATTTAGGTACAAAAATTTTATTAATTATATTTCTGCTCCTAATTAAAATATTTTCTTTAAAATCCAGTAAACTTTAATATACTCTTTGCATAGATTCCCTTTGTGTGTTTATATTAGAAAAATTATAATGATATTAGGATAATTTTATCTTGGTCATTTATGCAATTTATTTACAGAGCATAAAATATGTAATTTTGAGGAATTTCCTTTA
>PVIR01034059.1:0-17450 GCA_004026965.1 Petromus typicus
GTGACCTATTTATCTCACTTTGAGGATATATCCTCAAGGTATGTCCATTTAAGTATAAATGATTCAAACTTATCATTTCTTATGACAGAGTAATACTCCATTCTGTAGAACCACAGCTTTTTTATTCAGGCTCCAGCTGATAGACACTTGGATTGTTTCCAAGATGTAGCAATCACAAACTGAGCGGCTATAAACATGGGTGCACATATGTCACTGTGATATGAGTCTTTTAATTCTTTTGTGTATATACCTAGCAGAGTGATGGCTCGGTAAAATGGGACCTCCAATCCTAGCTTTTTGAGGAATATCCAAACTGACCTCCATAGGGATTGTACTAGTCTACCGTCCCACCAACAGTGAAGAAAGGTTCCTTCTTTGCAGCCTCGCCAAATTTGCTGCTGGCTAATTCTGAAATGGCAGCTATTCTTTGTGGAGTGAGATGAAATCTCAATGTTGTTTTCATCTGCATGTCTCAAATGATTAATGATGAGCATTTCTTCATATGCTTCTTAGCTGCTCTTACTTCTTCCTCTGAAAAGTATCTGTTCATTTCAGATGCCCATTTTTGAATTGGGTCTTTAAATTTGGGTGGGCTGATTTTTTTCAGCTCTTTGTATATTCTAGATAGTAACCCTTTGCCTGAGGACCAGCTGGTAAAGATTTTTTCCCACCATTGTTGGTTGCCTTTTTGCACTGTTGGTGGTTTCCTTTGCTGTGCAGAAGCTTTTTAAAAAAATGAGGTCCCATTTGCTGATTTCTTCTGCCAATTCCTGTGCTATAGAGGTTTTGTTCAAGAAGTCTTTCCTTAAGTCAATTTCTTCAAGAGTTTTACCTAACCTGTTTTGCAACAGGTTTAGAGTATCTGTTTTAATATTTAGATCTCTTATCCACTTTGATTTTAACTTGGTACATGGTGAAAGAGATAGATCTAGTTTTAGTCTTTGGCAAATTAAAGCCCAGTTTTTCCAGCACCATATGTTAAAGAGGCTATCTTTCCTCCATTGAGGATTTTTGGCTCCTTTGTCAAAGATGAGGTAGCTCAGTGTATCTGGAGTAGTTTCTGGATCTTCTAGTCTACTCCATTGATCCTCAGGCCTGTTACTTTGCCAGTACTATGCAGTTTTTATCATGGTGGCTTTATAGTATAGTTTCAGGATTAGAGTTGTAATACCCCCCATCATGTCCCTGTCGCTTAGAATTGCTTTGGCAATTCTAGGTCTTTTGTGGTTTCAGATGAAAGTTTGGATTTTTTTTCTCTAGATCTATGAAATATGCTGTTGGGATTTCAATCGGGATTGTGTTGAACCTGTATAGTAGCTTTGGGAGTATAGCCATTTTGACAATATTGGTTTTTCTACCCAGGAGCAAGGTATGTCTTTCCATTTTTTGATATCATCTTCTATCTCCTTTTCCAGAGTGCTATAGTTTTCAGAGTAGAGGTCTTTTACCTGCTTTGTTAGATTGATTCCCAGCTATTTTATTTTTGGGGGTTCTATTGTGAAAGGGACTGACTCTCCAATTTCTATCTCAGTGGGTCTACTGTTTGTGTATACAAAGGCTATTGATTTTTGAATATTGACCTTGTAACCAGCTACATGGCTAAAATTGGCGATCAGGTCCAGTAGTTTTTAAATTGAGTTTTTAGGATCCTCTAGGTAGAGTATCATGTCACCAGCAAATAATGACAGTTTAACTTCTTCCTTTACTATCTTTATTTCTTTTATTTCTTTCTCTTGCCTAATTACTATGGCTAACATTTCCAGAACTATATTGAACAGAAGTGGTGAGAGAGGACATCTTTGCCTTCTTCCTGATCTTAGTGTGAAAGGTTTCAATTTTTGACCATTTAGTATGATGCTGGCTAATGGCTTCTCTTAGATAGCTTTTATTAGTTTGAGATACAGACCATCGAATCTGATCTTCGGTAGGGTTTTGAATATAAATGGGTGTTGTATTTTGTCAAACACTTTTTCTGCATCAATTGATATGACCATGTAGTTTTTGTCCTTGAGCCTGTTAATATAGTGTATAACATTTATTGATTTATGTATGTTGAACCATCCTTGCATATTTGGGGTGAATCCAACTTTGTCAGGGTGTATAATCTTTTTGATAATTCTCTGTATTCTGTTTTCCAGGATCTTATTAAGGATTTTTGCATTGATGTTCATTAGGGATACTGGCCTGTAGTTCTCTTTTTTGGTTGGGTCTTTCTCTGCTTTTGGAATCAGGGTAATGGTTGCTTCCAGAAATGTGTTTTGGAGTACTGCTTCCCTTTCAATTTCATTAAAGAGTTTAAGACGTACAGGCACTAACTCTTCTTTAAAAGTTTTATAGAATTCAGCAGTAAAACCATCAGGTCCAGGGCTTTTCTTTGTTGGCAAGTTTTTAATTACATTTCCAATTTCCCAGATTGATATTGGGGTATTTAACATTTCCATATCTTCTTTTTTCAGCCTTGGGACTTCATATTTGTCTAGAAATCTATACATTTCATCTACATTTTCCATTTTATTGAAGTATAAATTTTCAAAGTAGGTGTTTATTATCCTCTGGACTTCCTGTGGGTCGGTAGTAATTTCTCCATTCTCATTCCTAATAGCATAGATATGAGCCTTTTCCTTCCTTTGTTTAATTAGGTTGGCTAAGGGTCTATCAATTTTGTTTATCTTCTCAAAGAACCAACTTTTTGATTCATTGGTTTTTGAACCATTCTCTTGGTTTCTATTGCATTAATTTCTGCCCTGATCCTTATAATTTCTTGTCTCACGCACATTTTGGCTTTGGTTTTCTCTTTCTAGTTGCTTGAAGTTCAGCATTAAATTGTTTATTTGAGCTTGCTCCATTTTCTGGACGTAGGCCTTCATTGTTATAAATTTTCCTCATAAAACTGCTTTCATTGTGTCTCAAATTTCTATATGTTGTAATGGAGTTATTGTTTAGTTGTAAGAACTGCTCAATTTCTTCTCTAATTTCTTCTGTGACCCATTGGTTGGTCAGCAGAGTGTTATTCATTTTCCATGTGTTTGTGAGGATCCGGGGCTTTCCTTTGCTATTCAGCTCCAATTTCAGGGCACTGTCGTCTGACAGTATACAAGGGATAACTTCAATCCCTTTATATTTGCTTAAACCTGTTCTATGAACTAGCACATGGTCTATTTTGGACAATGATCCATGAGCAGCTGAGAAGAATGTATATTCTGACTTTGTGGGGTGAAATACTCTGTAGGCATCGATTAAGTCCAATTTCTGAAAAGTCTGGTTGAGCTCAAGGATTTCCTTATTGACTTTTTGTCCAGTCAATCTGTCTCTGTGACAGTGAGGTATTGAGGTCCCCTACCATTATTGTACTGGAGTTTATCTGGTTTTTCATGTCTGTTAATGTTTATTTTATATAGTTGTGTGAATTAGAATTTGGAGCATAGATATTTAGTATTGTTATTTCTTTCTCTTGAATTTTTCCCTGTACTAAAAGATAGTGTCCATCTTTATCTCTCTTTATCAGTTTTGCCTTAAAGTGTATTCTGTCTGCAAATAAAATCGCCACTCTTGCTTTCTTACTGTTTCCTGTCCAAAGGAGTATTGCTTTCCATGCCTTTATTTTCAGCCCATGGATTTCTTTCTGAATTAGGTGTGTTTCTTATATGCAGAAGATTGTAGGATCTTGCTTTTTGATCCATTCTGCCAGTCTCTATCTCTTAATTGGTGCGTTGAGTCTATTGACATTAATGATTATGAGTGATATAGGCAAATTTAGTGCTACCATGTTTTCCTGTTCTTGGCTGTGTTATTCTACTTTTGCCCTTTTCCCATCAGTTTCTTGTTTGGTCCCATGGGTTGACTCAGTTAGGTTCCATGGATTTGTAGCTTTCATTATTTTTCTCCAAGGTATTCTTTAAAATGTTTTGGAACACAGGTTTCATATTTGTGAAGTTTTTCAGTTGTTCTTTGTCATGGAAGTATCTTATTCCCCATCAAATTTGAAGGATAGTTTTGCAGGATACATCAGTCTGGGTTGGAAGTTTTTTTCCTTTAGGGCTTGGAAGACTTCACTCCAGGCTCTTCTTGCAGTGAGTGTTTGAGTTGAGAAGTCTGCTGTGATCCTGACGGGCTTCCCTTGGAATGTAACTGTTTTCTTTTCTCTGGCTTCTTTCAGCATTTCATTCTTTTTTTTTAAATCTGGGACTTTTATAATTATATGCAAATTTAATTATAAATTTTATAATTATATGCAAATATAATTATAAAATTATATTTTATAATTATATGCAAATCTAGGTGCAGATTTTTTCATGTCACAGGCGTGTGGAGTTCTGTATGCTTCATATATTTGTATGTCCAATTCTTTTCCTTTTTCTGTGACGTTTTCTGCCATTATCTCTGTGAATAGTTTTTTTTTTTAAATGTCTTTAGCATTGTGTCCTGCTTCCTCAGTGACTACAATCAATCTTATGTTATTGTTCTTTGAATCATCTAGGAGCTGTTGAATTGACTTTTTATTATCACTTGCTTTTTTTCCCCATAGATTATGCCTTTCCAGTTCATTGTTTAAGATCCTGTCTTCTAGGTCTGAGATTCCGTCTTCTGCCATATTCATTGTATTGTGCAAACGTTCACTTTCTTTCTTAATTTCCTGGACTTCTGCTTGTAGGTGTTTAAAAGCTTCTGTTGATTTTGCTATCTTGGATTCTATCAACTCGGTTTCTTCTTTAGCTTTATTAATCATCGTGTTGACAGTGTCCAATATCTCTGCTTTTATCTCAGAGATCAGTTCTGATTTCCATTTTACTAAATCTGCTTTGGTTACCATTTCCAAGGACCCTGGAGACTGGTCTTCAAACTTCTCTATTTCCCTTCCCCCTGTGTTACCTTGAGGTGAGGATGTTTGTATCTGAGACTTCGAATGTTTCCTCCTCTCTGAGTTTATGTCCTTGCTGTTGTTTTTGGCTTTGAACCTACCCTGTTTTCTGGAGATGTTTGTTGCAAGTCTCTTTCCTCCTAATAGTTAGGAACCTTAAAATATCAGTGTTTCCTGGGTTGTTCTTTACAGTCTGTTTTGGGACTTAAAGAAAAACCCCTAGTTCTGGTTCACCATATGAGGCATTCAATCAATACAGTCAGAACACCTTCTCCCATCTGCTTTAGAGGCAGGAACGCTCTGACTTCTGCACTGCTACAGTGGCCCTGCCTGAGGTTCCAATAGGCCTGTCTGCTTACCAATATAGAGTTCCTGGGCTCATTTGTGCAGTTGGCCTGGAGGCCAGTAGGCTGTAGGCCTTGTGCAGCTGCAGTGGTACTGGTTGATGTTCTAACAGGCCCACCTACTTACCAGTACAGAGTCCCTGGGTGTGCTTCTGTAGTTGACATGGAGAAAGTCAGACTCTGGCTTTCCTTGGCTGCGATGGTGTGGGCTGCTGTTTCCCCAGCTCTGCCCTCTGTTATATTCAGTCCCATGGTGCTGTTCCGGTGGACCTGGAGGCCAGCAAGCTCCAACCCCAGCGCAAATGCAATGGTACCAGCCACTACCTCCATGGCAATGCCCACTGTTATACTCAGTCCCTGGGCACTCTTCCAGCATGGGCCTGGAGGCCAGCAAGCTCCAATCCTGGTGCGGATGCAATGGCGCCAAACCCCACCTGCAAAGCCGCCTCTGCAGCACAGCCTGCTGCTATACTCAATCCCTGGTTGCTCTTCTGGTGTGGGCCTGGAAGCCAGCAAGCTCCAACCCCGGAGCGGTTCAGGCATTAGTAATTTTATAGTGTTGAAATATTAAGTAGAGAATGAAAGCTATGATTTTCTGTATAAGTAAGAAAGAACAATTATTTATAGGGTGCTGAAAGAGGTAAGGAATTAAGAAAGAGTCCAGGGTATGTCCCAGGCTCGAGGAAATCTCTGAAAGTTGAGAAGACAAGTTTGAGTCCACCAAATCCAGCACAATATCTGATGTGGATTTTCCCATTTAAAAATTACTTGATAGAGTGATGAAATTATTCCAAACACTATGTTCACTTGAAGTTTCCACCTGGCATGCTTCTCCATGACTGTAAATCTCACATCCATCTGTATCCATGACTAACAAATCTCCAAAATACTGCAAGCGTCAAAAGTCATCTTTTTTACCCGAAAGTCTTCCTTCCTTTCCTTCTTTTATTAGCATTATATTCTTGTATGTTTTTTGACTCTAATTATTTCTGGAAATACTTGGGCTTATCAGTCTTAAGTAACCTATGTTTAAGAAAGAGCTGAAGGGGAGACTCACCCCAGCAGCAACCAGTACCACATATCACAGTGCCGGGCATGGTGGCTCACGCCTGTCATCCCAGCACTTGGGAGGCAGAGGCAGGAGGATTGCTGTGATGTGAGTTGGAGGCTGAGCTCAGGGCCAGCCTGAAACACAAAGTGAGACCCTGTCTCAAAAAAAAAAAAAAAAAAAGAGCTGAAGCGTGTTTTTAGCTTCCTTTGTATGTTGAATTAACCAAGGAGACTCTGCAAGACAAATCTTACATTTCTTTCTCAAGGTTTTATGTGTGTGTACATGTATGTGTGACTGCACATGTGTGTGTTTCTGAAACAGACATTGATACACAGTTTTTCTGGCCTTCATAAAAAGATTTACCCCATTGTAAAATGAAATTTACCCGTGTATTCTATTTCCATATGAATACCTTCATATTTTTTTGTATTTGCATTGGAATTGTAATAAATGTGCTCTATTTTAGCAAAATATATATGTATTATATGTAATTATGTAATATATACATATATTCAATCTTTAGAAATACAAAAATGTTACATTGATGATATATATGCTGTTATAGTCTTAAAATCCAGTCAGAAGGAACTGTAAACCTCCCAACCTAATAAATTGCATGTGTGTCTATGGACTGACTGTCCTGCGTGTCATACCTTAAAACTCAGGTAGAAGTTTTTGCTAACTACTTAGTTGTCCTGAAAGTATTTAGTATTTATCTTCTTCATTAACCTGGCCATGCCAGCAGTTACTATTTTTAAGTCTAAATGAGAAATGTTATTAAAAATTACTGGGGAACAAAATCTAGCATAAAAGATCCAAGAACAGAAAGTGGCCTTCATGGGAAGAATAACCTCACCGAGTGCCACCATCAAACATTGTACTTGAAACATCAAGTACAGTGTTACAGAATCACCTGCACTTTCTCTCCTCCCCATTCCTATTTAAAATATCTCTACTCCTCCTCAGGGCTCCCAACCCAAAGCTACTTCTAACTTCATGCCCTGGCCAAGGCTCCTACTATCACACACACTGCCATCCAGGCAGAGACACATCATTATTTGTAACACAAATTTAATTTAGCCTTGCCTTTTAGAAACCAAAAACCCGAGGGTCAGCTTTGGTCTAAAGCCTCTTCTCATTACCAGAGAAGAATATCTGTGAATCCAAGAACACAGAAGATCATATAACACATTGGAGAATGACAATAGATTGACTCTCCAAATAGATATAACTCTAAAGTGCCCTATGTCTACTTGTAGCCAAAGAAATCACAAACCACAGGGAAGGACTGAATTTGTTTTGAATAGTATGTTTATATGGGAAAATTTATTCAAGCCCTGACTAAATTCAGAAAATATTCCACTCATGCTCTGACCGCCTGTGACATTTCACACATGGGTGCTCCTCCAGTCACACGGTGGGTGTGCCAGATCTCTCAGAACTCCCTGGAATTCCTAAAACCCGATGTGTATACACACAATAAGTCTAGAGAATGTGTTTTCAATATGATGATGATGTGAGAAGTATGAGAAATGACCGTGAGCATTTGTATGTCCATGATACAAAGGCACAGATCGACATAAAACACCATAATATCTGAAAAATACATAATAGTATTGTTATGACAGCACATTTGCATTCTTTTCCATTATCCCAGCATTGCAGTCATGAGATGCTCTCTCAAGTTTCTGGGCTTTGTCTAATAAAAAGCATATATCAATTCAAATCATATAAGACATAAAGTCTACTAAATGTGTGTGTCTATCACCCCCAAAATAACATGACAGTCTTAAATTCTGCCTATGTCTGTGGTGGGTTACTCTGCAGTTATTTTGTAAATCTGGGATATAGTTTCCATCCCTTCTGAAATAGCAAATATCTCATTCATAGAATTTTGCATTATGCATAGTTTGTCCCCTGAAGGTATTTCACAAAAACAAAAGTCATCTCCCATGAAGCACTTTTCCCTTAATATAGAATATTGCAGCCTAATATGGGGAATGTTGACCAAATAGGCTGTGAAAATCTTGACTAACTGTCAACAGTTACACTCTCACTGATGACCTCATTTCCTGTCTTTCCAGGGTCACCCTGGTTCATGTGACCATGTAGATCAAAACATTGCTCAGTAGCCAATGGACAGCATTTCCCGCTGAAGATGTTACAGGGAGTAATGTGTCAGGAGCCACATCTCAGGAGTGTGACCATTCTCCTTTAAGAAATCAGGAGATTTGTAACACACTCTGCAGTTGCTGCCCTGACTGATTTAAATTAAACACAGAGATGGTTTGGTCCTTGAGAAAGTGAGCCAAGCGACATGTGTCCCTGAAAAATGCTCTATAACTAACAAAATATTTGAAAAGGAATGCTGTGTTGGCAAAACAGATTCTCTGTGCCGTAACTTGTGAGATAACCTAGATATAAATAAGTAACATGATACAATGTTCTGTCATTCTGATAACTTAGTGATTATGTTAAAACAAATGATACGTAGCTCATAGCTGGGTTAAAGTTTCAAGGAAACACTAACCAAGATAAGTTATAGGAGAATTTGGGGGGAACTGAAAAAATGGCTGTTTAAGATTATTGTGCTTGCTCATATCCTGTGAGTATTGTTAACCTTCCCACATGGTTGATGTAACCCTTTAACAGACCTAGTTTTCAGTGTATAAAAACAGCCTGAAAAATAAATGTGACACTCTCGGCACTGGCCAATGAGTCCTTCCAAAGGCCCGCTTTTTCTATTGCCTTTATCTCACTTTTCTATCCTCTTTATTGTTTCCTACATCCTAACCCCTCCAGCTCGAGGACCCCCTGGCCGGTGACAGTAATGGATGCTGCTCCCATCACTATAGCAGCAGGTACAAAACAGTGGGAGCTCACCAAGCTCTTTCACTGCTTATTTTCATAGATACATTTCTTTGGGTTATGAAATTTTCTTTCTTACAATTATGGCTGCGCTTGATAATATCAAAGAAGACTACAGTTGACACAGTATGAAGGAAGCTATGAAAGCAAATTGATGACTAGTGTTTGAGATTAAATAATGTACTTTCCTAGAAATCAGGTCCATAGTTATAATGGTGGATTTCTGGATTTTTTTGTCAAAACAATACTACATGAAAATTAAACTTTCTCTTGAACTTTAGATGTAGATACTGTGACTGAGTACACTGGTTCTTACTCTTGGTGTTATATAAATCCTGGTATGAATTTCTTTCCTGTGATTTTGCCTTGGATCCAAAAAGTTAATCTGAATTACCTATGTTGATGAGTTTTCATCTTGGTGAGATTGATTGTTTAATATAGGTAATGATCCAGTTTCATCTCCTCAGATTCTATCCAGGTTTCTTTTTTGTCATATCTGACTATGTTGAGCCCAGTTTTTGTCCAGCAGTGGAAATTATCCTCCACCGAGGACATTTGTAAATAGATGAATATAGATTTACTGGCTAACATTGGAAGGCTGTTACTATCATCTAATGAATAGAGTCATGAGGTTTGTTAAATGTGTTCTAATGCATAGGGCAATCTCTGCACCAAGGAATTACCCAGAAACACAAAGCCAATGATGTGAAATTTAAGAAACCTGGGTCTACTTCAAATTTCTTCATTTCTCTTCCTGAAAGGTTGATAATAAATAATATGTTTATAGTAAAAGTAATACAAGAAAAAAATAAACGGAGAATGCATCTTTTATTCATATATTTAATGCCCAGCATACTGTAATGACCTATAATAAAAGACAGCATATATGTCATTAATTTGAATTTTACTAAAATAAACATCTTCATACAGAGAAAAGTATACAAGCCATTAGCATTCAATTCAAAATAGTGTTCCAAGTGAACACATACAGACAGTGATAAACCAGGTCAAGACACAAAGGGTTATTGATGTTTACATAGTGAATCTGAGTCACTAGACATATATTTAAATGTCTCTTCTTGTAGTGTTTATCAGTTTTAATGGAACATTTGGAAAGGAAAATGTGGCTTAGCAACATCATAAATCAGAATGTTTATATTTATTTATTTTTTACCAAGGATCAAACTCAGGACTTTGTGCTTGCAAGGCAGGTGATGGAACCACTGAATTAAATATTCCTTGCCCAGAAAGTTTTACTTTTTTTAAGTAAGGCTAAAAACTGGTTACAAAGTAAAAGCAGTGATGATAATAAAATGTTCCATCATTTTCCCCCAAACATCTCTACATTGATATGTATTTTATTTACTTACTTTTTTTGTCATGATAAATTATCCAGTGAGACAGTATTTTATATAACCAGGTATATCATTGATTTATTTTATTCTTATAGGTCAAACACTTTGCATTTATCATTTTTATAGATACCACTAAGAATTTATTCCAATAAAACTGCACTGAGCATCATTTTCCTCTGAGATATACAAGTATGCTTTCTCTTATTATAAGTGTTATAATTTCTGTTGCATATAAAGCATTGCAGTTGCACAGACTGAATTTCAATGGTATGTGTTTAAGTAAAAATATTCATACCACATAACGTATAATGCAAAAAATTTATTATGCATATGTACAAAAGATAGCACTCTAGATAACTGTATGGTTGCTGAAGTACAAGGAAGTAATGGAAGTATGTCTCCTACTTTACTGAAATCCAATCAAGAAATAGAGCAAAAAAGGTGTGTAATGTAGGAACATGTGAGCTTAATATTTTCATAAATGATTAATCAAATGTAAGGAGAATTTTTTTAATAGTAAAAAATTGATACACAAGCGGAAAACAAATCTCAGCATAAGTGAATCAAAAAGAGGAAAACTAGGAACTGTTTAAGAACTCACCGTAGAGGCACTGCCTAAAGTTACAAAATCATCAGGGAAGAGGAACAGGAAGGTGCTAACAGAAACCACAGCCTTCCATGCCCACTCGGCGTCTGCTGTGGTGTACATCATGTTTCAGAGCATCCTCACTAAACCATGCTCCATCAAAAACACCAGCTCTAACTGTGGTTTCTCCGACCAAGGTCACAGAAACATCATCTCAGGTTTTTAAATCCATTATCCTGACTTCACATAAGCATACAGAAAAAGTGCAGGGAGAAATCAGTGTAGGTCCGCACTTCCAGCAAAGCGGGTGTTTGTTCAAAGTATTAGCGGAAAGCTGGGGAATGAGTTTCACTATCAGATATTTTTCTCAATGTTGAATTAAACAAAATGAAAAGAAGTTCCCCCAAGGAAATACAAATTAGAAGAACATGAGTGTGTTAAGGTTTATAGCTAGGTATCTCCCCAGAGCTTCGTGTGTTCATATGTGGAGATTTTAAAGGTGACCGCACTGTGCCGCGGCTCCAGCTGAGCTGCTGTGAGGAGGAAGAACCTGGCTGGAAGACGCGGTCATTGTGTGCATGACGCAGATGGGTACGCTTCCTGTGTTGGTTCCTCCTCCCTCGATTCTTTCTGTTCCCTGTTTACCACACTGTGAGCCTCTTTTTCTAGGTATGTCTCCTGCTTTGCTTTTATATGTTGGAGCCAGTTGACAAAGGACTGAAACACATACAAACTGAGCCAAAATAAAAGTCTCCTCCTTTAAACTGTGGTGTCAGGAACTGTGTCTCAGCAATGAAGACAGTGACCTGGACAGAATGGATACTCTCCAGTCCTGTTTTGAAAAGTAGATACGAGGTGGTCCTTGTACTGGCACAGAAAAAACTTCAAGACATGAAACCAAATTATTAGAGCCCTGGAATACGGCTTGCTGTGAATGAGCACGGTGGCACTGATTTATCAAAGGAGTAGTTGGAATATTATTGTCCTTCTATTTCCTCTGGTCAGGCACAATTTGAACCCATGTAAGCTGCTGAATGCACCAAACTGCTTGGGCTAACTGGAGTAATCAAGAGAATTAACAGCCACTAGTCATAGAATGTAATCTCCAAAACGGGGAGCCTAAATACACCTTTTCTCTTTATACACTGATTATCTCAGGCATTTTGTTAGAAAGCTGACTAACACTAGTGAATTAATCAGCTGTGCATTTCAAGGACAAGCTGTAAATACGGCACATTTTGTGCAGTAAGGCCAAAACATAATCAAGGAATATATAAAGGAATACTACAGTTTCATAGAAGACTGTTGTTGACACAATGTTGTGCTTGCAGAAACACAAGAAAGCTAATATTCACAATATGTAATGGCTATGACTAGAAAGGAATGGAGAACATTTTGGTTTGAAGCAACTATTTCAATAACATATTTCCTCAATTGTAATACTTACGCTTCTTTTGTCGTTTTTATGACTATGAAAGATTCTAACCACAAATTAGTACTCTCATTTTGAACTTAGCCACAATGTGAAAAGAGAAAACTGCAAAGTTTTTACTTGCTGGGCAGGTAAACTTTAATTAAAGTGTTACACAGATTTAATTGTGTTTCCTTATTAGTGTCATTGATTCTGTTCAGACTTGTCTATCAGCTCAAATGTCAAACCTTTCATTCAAATTTGAACATGTATTGCAGGCCTCTAGCACAAATGTTGCTCATGCTTTTGATCTGTAAAAATCACTTTATAAATCACCAAAAATGGAGATTTAAATAGTTTGAAACATTAGTTCAGGTTATTTATAAGTTGAAGGGTTAAACTTCCTATAATATATGATGTTAGAGATAGGATAAAGTTAAATGCCATAGTGTTTGGTGGCGGTTCCCTGTTATACTTAAAGCTTATATGATTGTGAAAATATACAGAGAGAGAATGACATGTGTTTACATTTGTATATTTTTAGTCATAAATTGCTAGATATTAAAAGGTGATGATTAGAGCTGAATGCTCATTAATCACTTTAGCACAACAAACCTACTGAGGGAAGAGAGGCATGTATGTAACTGATGACCTCACTTGTTCATATAAATCAGTTCTGGAGAAGGTGTGTGTCCCTGGTACACTGTCCTAAATTAAATAGAAAATTAATCTCATAAAGCTGCTGCAGTGTTAATGTGTCTTATCATGCCAGAATCCTTGGGACAGAGTACTTTTATCGATGTCTTCTTGAAAAAGAGGACACGTATCACAGATCTGTGGAACTCTCTGGATATCTTTGCTTATTGAAAAAGATTGCTTGGATTTAAGATTCAAACTCTCATGGGGGAGGTATGCACATTCACACAGCTGTCACATTTCAAGATGAAAATCTCTATTGACTTGAACATTTTTGTGTTTGTATCATTTTCATGTTATAATCTCCATTGTTAGTTAATTCATTCAAGAAGCATTTATTATGTGCTGAATGTGTGCCTGCTCTTGGTCTGGGTGTGCAGTAGCAAGGCCTGACATTCTATAATTTCCCTTCATTTAACCTCACTGATTAGAAAAGTATTGCAGGATTTTTAAAATACATAAGAAATGACAAAGTTTAGTATGTGACAGTGAAGAAATGTGTAGGAGAAAATACATGACACTCACAACTGGATTCAGACCCTGAGGTGAATCCAAGATAGCCAGAAAGCAGCAACTAAAAGGTAAGCTGGGGAGGAGGCATAACCTTTTGTGCCACACCCAAAGGCCCCTTCCTAGTGAATGCCCAACTCCCCACAACACCCTCTATGCTGAGCTCACCACTGGGTGACTTCACTGTTCAGTGTGGCAGCTCCAGGACACAAACACCCTCTGAAGGGTCTATCTCTCATTGCATGAGAGCTTGGAGGGATGTTTCTGATCCAAACCACAAGGGGAAATGATAAAAAAATCAGACAGCACTCTGGCCTACACTGCCTGGCTGCAGTCTGACATCTTGATATTTAAACTGAAACATTAAGTAGCAAGGAAGAACAAAGGTTTCAGAAACATTGTACATGTCTTCCCTTTGAGAAAGATACTACCTATTTGAAAATTCAGAGTATGCATGTAGGATAGTGAAAGGAAAGAGAAATAAGGACAAAATATTCAAGAATAAGGTAAGGATTGCATTGTGCCAAGTTCAAAATTGTGTGTTTTATTCTTATTGGAAGAAGAATATACTGAGCAGATTTTTAAAGTGAGAGTCAGATGATCTAGCTCAAATTTCTAAAGGAATTTATCTGGTTGTCTAAGAATATTAAAAGATTGCAGGGTCAAAAGAAACGAGTAATGCAGCAACACCAACATCTAATCAAAGAGGGCAGGAGAACTCACAAGTAATGTATTAGTAACTTTCCCATCACAGGAACAACATGCTTCTTGATATTCTCCATTTAAAGGAGGGGAGATTTATTTTGGTTCAAGATTTGGGGAGAATTCTATCCATGGTTGTCTGGGTATAAGACAGACAATATGGTGACCGAGGAAATCCACTCACTGCAAGGCTACCATGATGCAGAGAGAGTAGGAATGAGCTAGAGACAAGGACATACTGTGGCTGCTCACCTGATCAATAGGAAGTGGAGAGGCAAGGCAGGAGCTGGGAAGGTATATGCCTTTCTAGATCACAACCCAGTGATCCATCTCTTCCAACTGAATCCTTTCTCCTGAGGCTGAACCAGCTCCAACACCAGTCACCCCATTAACTTTCAGAAGTGCTGCTTTTTAGCTTGTCAGGCTTTGGAAGGAAAACCTGGTATAAACCATGTTCACCATCATTAAGTCAGTTAACATGCTATTCTGTCTAATAATCACCATGGCTCTTTTTTTCCTTTCTTTTTTTTTTTTTTTAAGGTGTTTTGAGATAGGGTCTCGCTTTGTGGTTCAGGTTGGCCCTGAGCTCAGCCTCAAACTCACCTCACAGCAATCCTCCTGCCTCTGCCTCCCAGCTGCTGGGATTACAGGCGTGAGCCACCACGCCCGGCACTGTGGTATGTGGTACTGGTTGCTGCTGGGGTGAGTCTCCACGCCAAGTATTGTTATGTGGTTAGCGGGGATGGAACCCAGGGCCTTGAGCTTGCAAAACAGGCGCCGGAACCACTGAGCTATATCCTCGGCCCTCTTTTTTTCCTTTCTCCCTTCCTCACCCTCTCCTTTCTTCTCTCTTTCTTTTTTCTCCTAATACTTTTTATTTATATTTCTAAACTACATCAACAAACAACATGACATATTATATTTATGCCTTTGCAAATATGATGAACATCTGAAAGGTCAAAAAATATTTTATTTCTCTTTGTAAAGGAAGATGTTTACTAGTCTTATTTTCTTCTCAAAAATAGTAATCAAATCCTATACTAGACTTTCACAGCAGAACCAGTTCTCTTAAGCATTTTATTATAATGTCTCGGCTGTGAGAACAATGGAGATATTGAATACATTTCTGCAAAATAATTGACTTTTTGTTATTATATAATGTATATAGAAAAATATGTGAGTAATTAAATCAATTACTGAAAAGCAATCATATTGACCAGAAAACTTTCTTATAAGTCTTCCTGATTACTCTTTTCTTAAAAATAACCACAATTTTCTTTGCTAAATCTCTGAGCTACTTTTTTTCTGATTTCTGACAAGTTACAATTAATTACTTCAAAACATAGAATCTATACTAGTTTGTTGGAGTTTCCATAACCAAATAGCACAACTATGGGTTTGATAAACATAAATTAATTTTCTCATAATTGTCGTTACTAGACATCCAAAATCAAGGTGTCAGCAGGTTTGGTTTCTTTTACGACCTTTTTCCTTTAGCTGGGTATCTGAATTCTATGTCCACTTAAAAATCTAATATATAGATTTGATTCAATTATAGTGGCATTAATTTATATTTGTCTCTATTTCTAAATTTTTTATTTTCTTCTTCTTTCTTCTCTTTTTAAGCTCTGTGACAGGAACTTTTCAGGACCAAATCTGAAGGCTGACTGGATCCTTTCTGTAGTAAGGTGTACCTAATGGTCTTGGTTCATTGTTTCTATGAAGTGGATATGGCAACATACATTATTTACCACATACTTCAACCCTCAGTAAGTACAGTCCTGTGTGAATGGCTTTCATCAATTGAGCTATCCAAGCAATATACAAATTCTATGATTTCCTGTCCCTGGACCTTCTTCCATGGGTATGTATTCATCATCATCCCGCTGCTGTAAGAAACTACTGAATTGCCTGTTTCAGAGTTTGAGGTTTCCATCCATGGTTAGTTGGTCTTTTCATTTGGGCCTGTGGCCAGGTGATATGGCATGGTGAGATTATGTAGTAGATAAGAAATGCTCATCTTACAGACAATGATCCAAAAGAAAAGGGGCCAAAGTTTCACAAATGCTTTCCTGGCACAATCCCAGGAGATCTACAGACATCTCACCAAGGGACCCCACTAAGGTTTCCACCTCCTCCTTATGTAGTACTTTGCAGACCAGCAGTTTAACCCACAGGTTTTGGGGACATTCACCAACCATTGCACGGCAGGTGTAGAACTACTGACAGGGTGTTCTTTTCTTGGTTTGTAGAAATATTGAGTGTACATATCCAGATATCAATAAATGATTCTTTATGATATTGTAAATTCTTGTTTTTATTAGTGTATGTGTAGTCTTGAGAATTTTAATTTTTTGTTAATTAATATAAAAAAGAAAAATACCAGCATCTACAACAAATTCTCATCTCTTCATACACTTAAGAACAAGTAGAAGCTCCCACTTGGGGGGGTGCTTTAATTTTCATTGTTGCTTTTATTTATTTTAAATAGTCAAAATATCTTTGACTTAAAAATTATTTTGATTCCTGTAGTCATGTAATTCCTGCTGAGCTTAATATTTCCAGTCTGTTTAATCACAGCAATTCATCTTATATGGAAAAACTGATTCTAAAGCCAAAATATCTGCTAAACTGTTGAAAGGATTTTTATTTCATATCAAAAACAATTTTCTAAAAGCAAACAAAAATGATTTATAAGTAGGCACTTGATGCGATTGGGCACGTTCAGAGTGGTATCACTTTAGCCATAGAGCGTAGACACTTGAGAAAAAGAAAAGCTGAATTGTAAATGAGGTTTGGCTCGGTTTGGTGCCAGGTGGCTCCTGAGACAAACCTGGATTTCTGCAGGATGAGGCTAATCAGAGAAGAGTACAAAATAGGCAATTGGGACCCCTTTCACACTTCTAAGCTACAAACGATGCATGGTTCAAGGCATGGATAAATAAATATAATCAATGTGAAAAGCAAAGCGTGGCTTTAACCAAATTGCCTTGATGATATCTTGACCTTGGCTGTTTAATACTTAATGAAGCAGGGTGAGATTCTGGCAGAGGACCTTCTAGGACCTGG
>PVIR01034060.1:0-17463 GCA_004026965.1 Petromus typicus
GGAACCACTGAGCTAACTCCCCGGCCCTCCACTCCTTCCTTTGATCCGTGTGTACAATATCCTCCTTTTCTTCCTGACAGTCAGGACTTGGTTGGGGAGCTGGGCAGTGTGTGTTATGAAAATACTTTATAGCTCTGTGCTGTGATGATCATATTTGGGGGGCAGGATGTTGTGAGCAGCAGGAAGCAGCCAAACTGACTTGCCTGCCTGACAGTTTAGGATTTTAATGGGATCCCTGCTGGCCACACCCTCTCCAGGGCTCCTGCCCCGAGGGCTACATCTCCTTGTCATGGAGCAGGCAGGGAAATGAAAACAGTAATGTTAGAACCCAGCAGAAGAGAAAGCAAGACCCTCCCTCTCACTGAGGCCCAGGACTCAGATCAGGCTGCAAAACAAGGGAAGAAAGCCAGGGAGAGAACTGTCCCTAGGAGACATGGACAAGTGTGTTTCCATGGAGCAGCCAAGAACAAGAGGGTGTCATCTGCGCACATGTGATCAGAACCACTGCTCTGTGGCTAATACACAAAGTTGACCGGAGAAGCAGCATGGAGAAGAATCTACTCTGTGACGAGCTCAGCTCTCCTGCCTATAAAATACTTATCCTCAAAACAAAATAGGGTTTAAGAAAGCTATGTTAGAGGGAAGAAATTGATAGTAGGTGAAAAGAATATCAGTAGCCCCAAATGATAACATTAAATGTTAGCATTTATTGAGCATTTACTGTGTGTCAGGCCCTGGGCTAGAGGCTCAAACAGCATCCAATTTCATTCCTCAATCAGAAATGAGAAATACTGTCATAAGCTTAGTGTCGCTGATGAGAAAAGTAAAAGTTGACAGTGACAAGTTGGTAATGTAGCTCCAGTCTCCCAGCTGGTAAAGGGTGGGGTCCACTTCACTCATCTGCCTCAGACACCCTTCTGTACCCATCAACAGGATCTCCCCTCACAGTGCTGGACTCTGGAACTAAAAGGCACAGTGAATAGGACTAACCCAGCTTCCATTATCCTAGGCAGTGGGGTGGGGGCTCTTCAGAAACAGCCACCTGCTACTAAGAGCCAAACTGATGGTTGAAAAGAAGGCAGTTTGGAATTAGTGTTTGAACGTTTTCCCGCTGCCTGGAATATTTCAAACCCAAGCAACACAGACCTCTCTTCCACCACTGGCCTGGAAGCCCCCCAGTCAGGCACCAAACGAGCCACCCTCCTGCTCCTCCCTGAGTCATCTCAGCAAGCCTCCTCACTTGCACTTTCTTCCCTCTGTTCAAACAACCCTCCCATTCTGCCCATCTCACCTCTTGGAGGAAACAGTCCAGGCCACTAGCACTCTGTGACACTGTCCCAAGCATTAATTATCCCCTGCTGTGAGTAAGGCTGAAGAGGAAGGATATTTAGGTACCAGATCGGTGGAGGTGGCACTGCTTTGATTATGTTTAATTTTGATTATGTGATATCCCCATTATAGATCCCAAATCACAAGGCTGGTTAGAAGTTAAATGAGTCCTAAACTGTAAATTGAGGAGAGAATAGACACTCTCACCTTCCAGTTGTACTCTGTTTTCTCAGTGGAAGAACAATATTTGAGAGCGATGAGTCAGGGGAAGGGTGTGGGGATTTCAGGAGTGGGTGTGGTAGGCTGTGTGGTGCAGCAGAAGAATGGACACAGAAATGCCATAGGCTTTCGAGACAGAGTTCTCCACAGCAGCACAACAGCAGAGACACCCAGTGGGGCAGAATTTATTCAAACTGGGGTTTGTGAGGTGAGAACAGAGGAGAGAGAAAGAAAGAGATACAGCTCTTCTGCCCGAACCTAGGACATACAAGTCAGGCAAGAAAGGATCCCAGGAGGCTGAGAAGAATTGCTAGAAAAAGTCAATTGAGAGACAGTGAGAGAGGGGAGTTGTCTGGGGAGATCCAGGTGTGTGCTATGGGCGTAAATTTCCAGAGCACTGCGGGGTGCTCGAGGGAGGAGGAATGCACAGTGGTTGGGAGGCCTGAGGAATAAGCGGGATCCCTGCCTGTATCCCCCTGGAGTGGAGCAGCCACACCAGGTGAGTGTGGCTTTAGGTGGAGCAGAAGATGTAAGGTTATTCAGAGAAGAAGCTGAAGCACAGGGAATCTTGCTGATGACGGACTGTGGCTTGTCCCAAGAGCTGCAGACCTGGTCCTAGCATGGCAATGCTGACATGGGCTGGTCCTCAAACTATAGGGGGAAGTGAAAATGGGGCTATTTTTCTGATTTCTTAAGACTCCTTAATTCTCATGTCCAGAATCTAGTTAATTCCTAGATGGACGGGTGAATGGCTAGGCCAATGAGCTGGCTCAAAGCCAGATGGAGCTAAAATATGTGCTCATCTGTCTGCTCCCACTTAAGGTTGATTCACCAGGCACACATTTTTCTACCTGACTTTCAAGGTCCTTCTTATCCCAGCCCATTCCAACCTATCCCTTCTTGTTTCCTATGATTTCTAAAGCCAGACTCTCTACCTGACAGTTAGGGCTTCTTGCTGCCCCATCCAAACACCAGGTTCATTCCTGAGTCCTGGGCTTCACCCCGGCATTTCCTCCTTGCTAGAAAGGTCTATTGTAGTCTTGCTTCCCCAGCCAGCTCTTTCCTGTCCTTCAAGGCCAAAGCAAGTTCAATTCATCCATGAGATCTTTCCTGTTGTGAAAACTTGCCCTTCTCAGGTTTTCTGTGGCTTTTATGAAAAAGACAGAGTGCACTATGTCTCTTACTCTGTTATTTATTACTAAAAGGGAAAATGAACCTTGCTTTTCTAGATGGACACTGAGCCTCTCGAAGTGCGACTTGAGAGCTCTGCTTCCAGTGTCCCTCTCCAGCAGTCTTCCTCCTTCGCCAGGCTGCGTCCTGCCATCTCTAGCTTCCCTGCATATCAGCAGCTTCTGTGAAGGAGCTTTGCCTTCATCTTTGACTAACCAGAGCTGGTGTGACTGCTCTCTCCTGAGCTTCTTCGTCTCGCAGAGGAGCAGTTCCATCCTGCATCTCTGTGTGCTGCCTTGTCTTTCTTTTTTGTTGAATGTCAGGTACACATGGTTAAGTCTAAGACCTCCTTCTTGTACTTTCCCCAAATGTTACAGAAATTCTGAAATCTTCATCAGTCACTTTGTGCAGTGGTTTCAAAATTCATTTTCCAACCTGGATACTTCCTTATAGATGCATTTCTGTAATTATGTACTGAATATTTCCATATAGATAACTTGCATGGTTCTTCCAGTGTCTAAAGTCAAACTCTCTCTCCATAAATATAGACATATACACACACACACACACACACACACACACACATACACACACGGACAATAATATGAGCTATAAGATATTAGTTCTCCACTGTAAGTCTCTCCCTCTCTAAGCATTTCTTTTTCTTTCTTTCTTTTTTCTTTTGAGACAAGGTCTCACTTGTAGTTCAGGCTGGCCCCAAGCTCACTATGTAGCCCAGGTGAGCTTTGAACTCAGCAATACCCCTGTGTCTGTCCCCCAGGTGCTGGAATTACAGGCGTGAGCCACCATGCCCAGCATCAAACCTGGGCCCTTCTGGTTGCAAGACAGGTGCCAGAACGACTGAGCTAAATCCCCAGCCCCCTCTCTCTTTATATCCCAACAATAGAACTTAGGGCCTTACACTTGCCAGGCAAGCTGTACACTACTGAGCTGCTTAGATAGTAATTCTAGCTTACTTTGAATATTGAAGGCATTGAATATTGAAGAATATTGGCTTCCTTATGGCTTTTGGGGTAAAATGTAAACTCTTTGTTATGCTGTCTGAGAATCTTTCTGGCTCAGTCTCCATCCATCTCTACAGGTTCATTTTCCTGACTATGCAATTCTAAACCAAATTGTACCAACCTCTCCAAGTTTCTTCAATATGAGGTTCGTGTTCATGTCCCCAAGTTTTATTCATGCTGTGGCTTCCTCCCAGCTGCTCTTCTTTCCTTCTTGACCTAAAGGAATATTTAGACACAGCTCCCACATTGCTTCACCTCACTGTTACTTTCCAGAGTTATGCACTGCCATATCGGTGTTCTCTGAGCACCCTAGTGTGTACTGATTCTGAGACGTGTCATGTCACTCTGATTTGCATGACCACTGGTCTGTATAAAATGGCAGCTTTCTGTTTATATTTCCTAGCACAGTGTCTAGTGATAACTGTGCTTATTAAGCATATTTTGAATAAATGAGTCAGTGAATACATTCTTCCAAGCTCCTGGACTCCAAAGTTCTGGTTTTGATTTAACTTTCTCCTCTCAGTTTTAATCGTATTGAAAATGCCCCTTTCTGGGTTTTTAACCTTCATGTTGAAATGGTTGCATGGAACTCCAGACCCTCACCTCTCTGTTCCCAGCTTAATTCTCCTATCCTTTCCAAGCAAGGAAGGCTCCTGTGATGACACCAGCTTTGATACATCAGTCCCTGAAATGCTCAAAATTCATGCATGATTCTTCTTAGTTTGAGATCTTGTACTCTGGGGAGCAAGCAGTTGTTGCTATGTTGTGTTACCTCCTTTTTGTTCCCTAACACTGCTGAATAAGATTTGTATCTAGTCACCAGGTTCCTTCACCCCATAACAGTTATTTAAAAAGAAATCTAAATAGTTATCGAGCATTGTTCATTGGAGATTTCACTGTACTTTCTCCTGAATCCTGAAAACAGCAATCTGAATTTAGTAGTTTTCTTTCCATCTAAACAATCCTATTCTCAGAGGATTTTCCAAGACTGTGCACATTTAATGCTTCTCAAATGACACCTGCTTGCAGGGATTAACTTTTCTCACATGTTTCCTTACTCCCTGTCTCATTTAGAATTCTTCAAGAGTATGTATCACTCTCAGCTCCATACTGTGGACTCAGGAAGGAGGAGGCTGATACACTAGCAAGTCCTACAGTGATACTTGCTAATTGTGGGTTAAGAATGAACATCTTTAAAGCAGTTGTTAAAATCTCATGCAAAATTAAGTGGTAAGAAGGGGTCTCAACATAGTTGTGGCATCTAAATTAAGGTTGTTGGGCCAACTTGTTAATCACCATTCATTACTCTTAGTTTCCCACTGTCTCGGACTTGTCAGTAGGTTCCCAGGTGGTTCAAACTCATGATTGATCAACTTGATTATCTCTCTGAACATTTGCAATTTATTAGGTGCAGGCCAGTCTTTCAGCTACAGTTTAATTGTGTTAACTGCAAGTTCAATTAATTGTGTCACCTATAGGGAAGAATTTCACAGCTCCATCTGGGGGAGGGCGGTAAGTCCTTTATTAAAGTAGAAAGTGTTGAAAATCTCCAGAGAAACCCTCAGTTCTGTGATTTTTGTGTGTGTGTGTGTGTGCAGCTTGCTTGACAGTATTCATCTTGTTTTGTGTTTTCTTTTTCTTTCGCGACTGCTGTTCATCACTAGAACTGGTAGCTGCTTGCATGTTGCAATTCAATTTGGGGAATATTAGCAAGTGTGAGCCATTTTACTTTCCGTAATACCAGCTGTCAAAATTAATACCCTATGCCTCCTACAAAACATAGCGGTACCTGTTCTCCGACTCGATCTGCTCCCGGTTAGAGCTCTTCATCATCTCCCATATCCAGGCGCCCTGCCCGACCCAGGCTCCTGGGGGGTGTGTGTGTTTCAAATACCCTTTCCTGCTTCCAGCCTTAGGCCGACTCCTGCCTGTAGTCACTCTGGGTCTGCACATAATAAATCACGTTAACCTGTTTCTAAAACAAGGTCAGATTGTGCTGTGATTTTTTTTTTTTAAGGGACTTGAAAATCTCTGTTTAGTTAAAATTCTCATGGTAGAATTTACAGCCGAAGAAAGGACAGTTGGAGAGAGGGTCTTGGGGGTGTGCAGGAGTGTGCTGGGGACCTGGGCCATCGGGAGGCGGGAAGCTGACCAGACTGAAGTCTTCTTGGTCTGGCCGAAGGGTTCTTGCAGTGTTTGAGTGAGGCCTCCATGCCAGAAACACTGGAGAGAATTTAACATATCAAAGGCAAATAAAAATGACACGCATTGGGCTCTCTTGTGAGGCAGCCTTGTGTAGTTTTGGGAATCCTCCACCTTTGCGGTTTTCCGAAATATTCTAAGTCCATACTCCCGATTAGCCTCTCTTCGGTGGGGCCCTTCAGCCCCAAGGTCCAGGCCAAGGTGAGGAGGGCTCAGGCCCTCAGTGCCGGGCCGGCGGCCCCGCTCCAGTCATTTAGGATTTTCTGTGGCGCGGTTAAGCATGTGCAGCGCCCCACAGCCACTGAGGCGCTGTTTATTCAGTGAAAGTGCTCTGTAATTTATTTAAAATAATCCATCTTTCACAAATAAAGGGGCCATTGACGGTTCCCCCACTCCAGGCCTCTGCTGAAAGGCCCCTCTTGACGGTCTGTTTGGCTGGTCACAGCTAAATACCTGACAAAAGTGATTCAGGCCTTTTCTTTTTTCTTTCTCTCTTAGCTCTCACTTAAAAAAAATGAGATTTTACTAAACCTGCTTGTTTTCTTTTACACCAATAATCAGACAAGGCCCCTCTCTTTGACTTTTTTTTTAAATTAAAAAAAAAAAAACCAACAAAAAAAAAAGCCAGGTTGGCCATTAAAAATGATTAATGCCAGTCAATTTGATAATCGCCGAGCAGAGGTGCCAGCCATTCTGGGACTTAGAGTGACTCGGAACCTGCTTCTTTATAGCCTGGGGCTAATGAGGAGCCACATTAGGCTTTTACTGTATATGAATTGATTAGCTGAAAATGAGATTACGTTCACCAGGCAGCACCCATGACAAAGAGCTCTTTCTTTTCTAACACTTCCAGTGCCAGGATGCTGTAGGAACCTGAAAATATTCTTTTCTCCTGATTTTCCAGCAAGGAACTGGATGCACCCAGGGGTGCTTTCTACAGAAATGGGGTTATCTATGAAGATCTGCAAAGCAAACGAAAAGCTGATGTTGAGGAAGGACAGGGGCTTTAGCACTTTCTCAGGAAGAAGGCACAGGGTTTGGGAGTTCATCTTGCCTGGGTGGGAAGTTACTCTCTGCCACCTCTTGCTCTGACTTGGGGCCATACGTATAACTTATCTGACTTCTATTTTCCTATTCTATACAATGAGGAGAATGATGACTTTTTATGGGCTTACTAGGATTATATGAGATAATACACACGGAGCACACAGCCCAGGACCAGGATCCAAGTAGGCCCTTGGAATCTTGTCTTTTTTTTTTTTTACTATTTCTCCCCTCTCCTTCTTTCTTTCTATTTCTTCTTTCTCCCTTTCTTTCTTGTCTCCTTCCTTCCTCCTTTTCCTCTCTCTCTTCCTTGCAGTGAATAACAGCTATCAGTCTTAACTATGAAGCTTATAACAGCACCTGGGATGGATGATGGAGGTGCTAGAAATTACCATGCAGTGCAGGCTGAGTCAAGGGGCTCCCTCGCTATACCATAAGTGTTGCAAAGTCCCACCTCCTTTTGCCCCCTTTCACTGCATTTTTCTGGTTCATTAGTTCATGATGTGGTCCCTTCTGATACATATGTTGAGACCCTAACTCCCAATGTGATATTTTAAGAAGCGGGGCTGCTGGGAGGTGATGAGGTAGGGAAGATAGAGCCCTTGATTGCATACTTTGTGTCCTGGAGCCCTTGGGCAGCAAACTTCCCGAGTCAGTGAAAATCCAGACCTGGACCCTCACAGGCTTGGCTTTGCCAGACAATCTGTGGAGCAGAAGTTATTTCTCACTGAGCAGCAGTGTGTGCACACCTGGGCACATGTACACACACAGGTGCAGCAGACACTCAAGACCCAGAAGCCAACACACACTCAGAGTTGTGCGTGATTGAGGTGCCATCTTTTGCTTTGGGAATTTGGGGGATCTCCCATGTCTGACATCTGTTATATGTCTCCCACTTACCCATGCCTGAGGGCACCTCAGGAGACCTCTGAGGCAGGTGTCCCCAGTCTCATGCTGAGGAGAGATGCTGAGACCCAGAGTGTCTAAGAATCTTCCAGCGCCATGCAATTCACGGAGAAGTCAGGATTTGGAACTAAATCTGTCTGGTCCCACAGTTGACATTTGTGGCACTGGAATACCACACCAGATTGTGTTCATGGCTTGTTTCTGATCCCTCTTTATTCCCTAATGTGCCACACACACTGTTGAGGCCCCAGCCAGAGGCTCAGGAGCTGCTCAGCATGTAGGCCCACAGAAGTGAGTTTGAGCCAGCTGAGCAGTGAGAGATGTTAGCCATGCTCATGGGCTGTCTGCCCCCAACTTGCAGAGTTAGAAGCAGTAGGTTTATCTGTAGAAATCAGAATACCCAATACACTATCAGAATAGCATCATACAAGATTTGATGTTTTTCTTCTTTCTTATAATCGAGGGGTTATTCATTTAATCTTGGACAATTTCTTAACTTCTCTAAGCACCTATCTTTCTTTATTACAAAGTGCAGAGAGTAATACCTGCAGGGTCACAGGTGGGTGTGATAACCTGAAGTAGCACCATGTGTGAGGAAACCAAGTTCCACAAATGCTCATCGAGCCTTGTTTGTTGCTGGAACCCTCTGCACAAGTTGGGCTGTGACCTCTTTCTACTCACGCACTCTCTAAAGAAAACACTATGGCTTCTTCGTCTGTGGATTGTCTGGTATTCCTCCTTTCCTCCCAGACTCCTGCCCCTTCTCATTAGATCAGTAACTTCCTACCTTCTGTTTCTACTTAAAGGTGGACTATGCCATCTCTGTTATTCTCTGCTCCAGAACTGTCACTTCTCTTGTTAGGCCCTGAGTCTGATGATGAAATCATTTCCTCCCACATTCACCCTGACCCTGCTTCAGCCTGTGGGCTTCTAGCAAAACAGAGCCCGAGTCTACTGTGATATGTCATAGTGGGGTGTCAGCCATCTTGGCTATCAAATTAACTCTTGAGGTTCAAAGTTTCTGTTGTCCTATGTTTGAGATTCAATTTCCCTGTGTGGTTCATGTGAGTTAATTGCAAATAGGTGACATAATAAATTAGCAAATATTTTAATACAGTATGGCATACAGAAAGTATTCATTAAATTGCTGGATATTATTACACAGATGTTCCTCAACTTGGAATGAGGTTGCATACTGGTAAGCCATTCTAAATTGAAAATAACATTAAATGAAAAATATTAGACATACATAATTTATTGAACTCAGTAGCTTAACCTACTTTACCCTACACATGCCCAGAATGTTTACATTAGCCTACAGTAAGACAAAGCCATCTGACACAAAGCTTTTTTTTTTTTTTTTGAGACAGAGTCTTGCTTTGTAGTTCAGGCTGGTCTTGAACTCAGCCTCATACTCATACCAATCCTTCTGCCTCTGCATACTGAGTGCTGGGATTATAGGAGTGAGCCACCACGTCCTGCACTGTGGTATGTGGTACTGATTCCTGATGGGTGGGAGTCTCCACACGTAGTATTGTTAGATGTGGTTACTGGGATTGAGCTCAGGACCTTGTGCTTGCAAGACAGGCACTGGAACCAGTGAGCTAAACCTCTGGCCCCTTAAAGCCTCAAAGAGTTTAATATCTCATGTGACTTGTTGAGTATACATTGAAAGTGGAGAAGTAGAATGGTATCCTTTCTGATCCCCCTTTATTCTCTGCTGTGCCACCCACATTGTTGAGGCCCCAGCCAGAGGCTCAGGAGCTGCTCAGCACCTAAGCACACAGAAGTGAGTTTGAGCCAGCTGAGCAGTGAGAGATGTTAGCTATACTCATGGGCTGTCACCCCTGGACTCCCAGAGTCCCCTCATCAAATCCCACAGTTAAGAGCACATAGGTCCTAAAGAATGTTTGATGCATTGAAATAAAGTAAATTGCTTGGTGATGGGATAATAAGAGGTTCATCACTATCTTCTGTTGAAGCTTGGGAAAAGTGAGGGAGGTGCTTCAGTGCTGACACTTAATGATGGATTAGCAGGGATCATGCTCGTTAGGAAGCTCTCAGCTCTTTACTTCACACCATGTTTTTCTTTTTCATTATATGTCTCTTCCTAGGAAGCAAGAGTCTCATCTGTTTGAGTCTGAGCTCACGAGAATTTCTTATAATTGATGTCCATTTCTTCTAATAGTTGTATCCCACAGTCGATAGCACCAAACACCTTCACCACTTTTTTCATTGCGAATCTTTGTGGTGCCTCAGGTATAACTTTTTCTTCTGCATCAGTTTCTTTACTTCTTTCTTCTTCCAGATCAATCAGTTCCTAAGATTCTAAGATCTTTAGCCTATTTTAATTCATGAATAACTTCTTTAGCTCGTGAATATCCTCTTCATCAGTGTCCAGCTGAGCTCTTTCCCAAACACTAATATTTTGTCACTAACTAGCTCATCAAGAGAAGTATCTTTGTTTAAATCTTTGAATGTGTTCACATATATCTTCAAAACTTTTCTCCCAAATTTTGTGTATGCATTTTTGTGTGTTGCAGTAATGTTCTGAGTGGCATTTAGAATGTATAAACCTTCTGCAAAATTTCAGGATGTTGGGTCCAATTCAGTTGTTTCAGCAGCCCATGCAAATTATGTTGGTGTTAAGAGTATGTTCTGAATGTTGATCTTGGTGTTTTGGTTAAATGAGTGCAGTGCATTTGTGCTGATTCACATATCCTGTGAATGCTCTGGAGCACTGTTTAATTTGAAAAGAATTTTGAATGATCTGTTGTTTGCCTACAGTATTCTTGTGCTTATGAAATAAGAAAGCTCAAACACCGGTCTTCAAACAATGTAGCTACCATGTTTGGCAGCTTTCTCATTATAGTAATGATAAGTAGAGTAAGTCTCTGACTATGGACAAGGAGAACATTTGTAAACTGGCCAGTTCTTATCATGACAGTTTGCAGCTCAAATGCTCCTATGCTCACTGCAGCTCAAATGCTCACTGTAGGAGGATGTGCAGAGAACTTGTTTACATCCTTGGGTCCTGTTGGGCTTTCCAAGAGGTAGACTAGGGAAACCTTGGACAGCCCTGCAATATTCACACACATAGCAGTACATGGTCTTCAAATGCCTTGAATCCTAGCCTTGTCTTGGACTTTGATGAATGTGCACATATTCCAGTACAGGCTTCCAGAACAAGCTCATTTCACTGACATTAAATATTTTTTCTGGCAAAAATTTTGCAGTCACAATTACCTATGTAACTCTTCCTGAAAAGTTCTGGCACCTGCAGTGTTGGCATTTGCTGCCTCACTACTGAGTGATTTTCACATCAAGAAGCTTGTGATGTCAGAAACATTAGAACCATCCATGAGTTGTTATGAGCACTTGTATATGTAAAGGAGCTCTGGGAGACTGTCTTATCATATCAGAACTTCTTGCCTGAATGGTCAATTGGTCAATGGTATGCACTTCTGAATCAGGTCTACCTGTGTATGAAAGTTAAATGCAGTTATCCACTTGATGGGTTGGGGATCCATCTGTGGCTTGGTGAAGCACACTTCTGGGTGTGTCTGGTAGGTCAGGGAGAGATGACCTTGGGGACTACACATGTTCCTTGGTCCCCTCCTCTCTGTCACTGTTCCCTTGTTGAGCTTCCCCACTGCCATCAATGAAGCAGTACTGGACTCTTCTGTGATGCTTCTGCCTTTGCGTCAGCTGCCCAAGGCCAAATTCTCTGAGACCATTAGTCAAATGAACTGCTCCTCCTCTAAGTTGTAAACACTGGATATATTTTGAACTCAGCTTTGAACTCAGCAATCCTCCTGCCTCTGCCTCCCAAATGCTGGGATTATAGGCATGAGTCACCATGCCTGGCATTTTTGTATGTGGTTACCGGGGATTGAACCCGGCCCCTTGTGCTTGCAAGGCAGGTGCTGGAACCTGAATTAAGTCCCCAACCCAACACTGGATATTTTTTCAAGCAAGGAGAAAACTGATTTGTCACCATGTGACAAGTATTATTTTGCACTTTACCTATCCACTGTCTCAGCTTATTTCCTCATGATGACTGTGGCTGTAACTAACGCTGATAAATTAACTGCATCAATCATTCAATTCTTCTTTTTTTAAAGTTTTTTTTTGAGACAGGGTCTCACTTTGTAGTCCAGGCTGGCCCTGAGCTCAGTCTCAAACTCACATCACAGCAATCCTCCTGTCTCTGCCTCCTGAGTGCTGGGATTACAGGCATGAGCCACCACACCTGGCACTGTGGTATGTGGTACTGATTGCTGCTGGGCGTGAGTCTCCACACCCAGTATTGTATGTGGTTACTGGGGATCGAACCCAGATCCTTACATTTGCAAGACAGATGCCAGAACCACTGAGCTAAATCCCTGGCCCTCAATTCTTATTCTTAAAGAAGGTCAAGTTTGCCCACTGTAAAATCCCTAACTCCATGCTGGGATTTTACTAGCTTGCTGCTACCTTCTGGCTGAGTGGTCCATCACAGCTGGATGGCCCTTCCATAACAGATGGATTGTTTTCACCCTGTGATCAAATAGGTGGCTGACTGGGAGTTGTTTGTGCTATTCAGCAGCACTAAAGAGGAACATCCTAGATAGTAGCCTTTTGTCTGAGAAACAGCTCGTATAAATTCTTTTCTGTATTGTTGGTTGCCTTTTTGCTCTGCTAGTGGTTTCCCTTGCTGTGCAGAAGGTCTTTAATAGAATGAGATGCCATTTGTTGATTTCTTCTGCCAATCATGCTATAGAGGTTTTGTTCAGGAAGTCTTTCCCTAAGCCAATGTCTTCTAACCTGTTTGCAGCAGGTTTAGTGTATCTGTTTTAATATTTAAGTATCTTATCCACCTTGATTTTAGCCTGGTACACAGTGAAAGAGATAGATCTAACTTTAGCCTTTGGCAAGTTAAATCCCAGTTTTTCCAGCACCATTTGTTAAAGAGGCTATCTTTCTTTCATTCAAGAATTTTGGCTCCTTTGTCAAAGATGAGGTAACTCAGTGTATCTGGAGTAGTTTCTGGATTTCTAATCTACCCCACTGATCCTCAGGTCTGTTCCTTTGTCAGTACCATGCAGTTTTTATCACAGTGGCTTTATAGTATAGTTTCAGGTTCAGGATTGTAATACTCCCCACTGTGTTCCTGTTGCTTAGAACTGCTTTCGCTATTCTAGGTATTTTGTGGTTCCAAATGAATGTTTGGATTTTTTCTCTAGATCTGTGTAATATGCTGTTGGGATTTCAATTGGGATTGAGTTCAATCTATATAGTAGTTGTGGGAGTATCACCATTTTGATGATATTAGTTCTTCCCACCCAGGAGCAAGGTATGTCTCTCCATCTTTTGATATCTTCTTCTATCTCCGTTTTTAGAGTGCTGTAGTTTTCAGAATAGAGGTCTTTCACCTCCTTTGTTAGATTGATTCCTAGATATTTTCGGTTTTTTGGTTCTATTGCTAAATCTTGGAAACAAGCAAAATGTTCATGAACTGGAGACTGGATAAAGAAGATGTGTTTATTTTTAGAATGGAGTATTATTCTGCCATTAAAAATGATAAGATTGAGTCATTCATACTCAAATGGATGTACCTTCAGGACATCCTCATAAGTGAAATAAATAGGTCACAGATGTGTAAACATCGTATCTTTTCTCTGGTATGAGAAGAGAAAGATGTAAATGAGTTCTAGCATATATAGTTGATATTGTGAAATAGAAAGTATTTAAAAGGAAAGAGGATGCAGGAGTAAATAACGAGGGGAAAAAGAATGTGATAGCAATAAAAGAGGAAACAAAGCTTATGTATGTAGGGAGTAGGGGGTTGCAGGGTGGGTGGGGGAAGGGGAAGAATGAAAATGAAGTCATATCATATTTTGGTACAAACTCTCAGTATTGATTGCGATGATGATGTGTATTCATAATGTATCAATAAAGATTTGAATTAAAAAATAAAAAATTGCGATGATGATGTGTATTCATAATGTATCAATAAAGATTTGAATTAAAAAATAAAAAAATAAAGAGGAACATCCTGCCTATCACCAGCCTGAAGAAAACCAAAGTTCCAAATTCCAGTATGGCTTTACTGAATCCACATTGCTTTGCACTAGCATAAAATTGAAAGAATTTAAGTCAAACTTTAAAAACAATTAAATCTTTCTTGGTACATTATATATACACATCATGGACTCACTCAATGGTGAGAATTTGTACCAGTATATGAGACTGTTTAATTCTCATCTTTTCTTATAAATCTGGGGCTCTCTGTGATGTCAGTCAGTATCCTGGCTTGGCCATAGTAGCAGATGATGAAACCCTCAATGTTTTACAAGGAAACTTGAACCATGGGGAGATGACACTGGGAACCAGAAGGACTGGTGAATGGCTACTGAATAAAAGAGCAAGGAGTCAGATACCAAGTGGGACAGATTTTTTTCACCAAATTGACACATTTCTCCACATTCTGCTGGGTGTCAGGCATCATGTCAGGGATACATCGAAAGTGAAAAACAGCTTCTGACTTCAAGGAATGTGCTTTCTCCCAAAGGAGATGCTATGGCCTGTGTCTAGAGGTTCCCCTAAAGCCTTTTGTGGTTATATATGGAGATTTTAAGAGGTGACAGTACATTGAATGTGTAACACTGAGTTTGATTCATGAAATAATGCTAGGATTAAGGGTGTGAGTGCTACATTCGGGTAAGATGTAAGGGTCAGAAAGGGACTTGTCACTTGTAGCTTCTGCCCTCTTTCTGCTATACCATAAGATATTTCTCCTCTGTGACACCATTGTTCCATGCAACCCTGCTGCAAAGCCAGGCAACTATGGACTGAAACCTCTACAAACTGAGTCAGATAAATATTTCTTTCTTTAACTGAGTTGGGTACTTTATCTTAGGAGGGAGAAAAAAAATACCTAAAATAGAAGAAGACTGCATGAGGAAGACAGGAGCATGTGAGCAGTGTGGGGGTAGGTAAAATGCTGGCTTTGGTGTAGACACAGGAGGCAGCAGGTCCTCCAGATGAAAGGGGGTGTGGTGGAAAGCGGGTCTGTAGGAGTGCTTGGAGGAAGAATGCTACAAGGTGGTGAGCAGGGTTTCCAGTGCTGTGCCTGGAAAAGCCATATCATTTCAGCAGGGCATGGGGACACATTTCAGCAGGGCATGGGGAAACGCGTTAGGTTTCCTTGGGCTTCTGTCAGCCAATTCAATACAGAACCTCATCTTAGGTACATGTGAAAGACCCCTTGATGTCTCTGGGAGCTTGAGTGTGGTTCTAAGTTTCCTCTGCTCACTCCAGAGATGTAGAGATGTAGAGCATCTCTACAGCACCATGGAAGATTAAATGGGCAGAGAGTGAAAAGGGAGGGGAGGGGGAACTAGATAAAGGAGCTCAATGTGAGTAGAAGGCTAATATGGGTATGCTGCTGATTTGAAACTCCATGTAGTCAAAATAACTCAGTGTATTAGTTCAATCTCACTCTCTATGCAAAGGAAGACTGTGGGAAGTCAATTTTTGTTCATCCCTGAGTCCCAAAGTCTGGCCATGGGCAGATCTTTCACATTTGCAATCTTGCTTTTTCCAGTGGAATGAAAAGAACTTTAGAAAAAATGTCATAATCCAATCCTTGTGCCTCAATTTTCCGTGTTAGTATTGGTCAACTTGTAATTGGAAAATAATAATAATAATAATTGGGAATATTGTTAAAAATAAGATGTTTTCATTTTCTAGATGAGGAAATTAGCTGGATTCTAGAAAATTTATTGGTATATATTTATGATACATAAAAAACTAGAATATTGTGGAGAATTGGTACATACACATGTGCATCTTTTTTTTTTCTCTTAAAATCTCTTGATTTCTTTTTTTAAAAATCTTTATTGGTACATTAAATATATGCATCATGATTGCACTCCATAATGGGGATTTGTACCACTATAAGACACAACTTAATTCTCATTTTTTCCCATAGCCCTACCCACCCTACCACCCCCCCAATATACATAAAATTTGTTTCCTTACTTTTTTGTTACAATCTCAACATTTCCCCCTTTCACCCTATTTTACATTGAGCATTTTCTATTTCACAATATATAACATACAGTGCTAGGACTCATTCACATCTTCATTTTCTCATACCAGAGAAAAGAGGCGATATGTACCTATCTGTGCCCTATTTATTTCACTTATGAGGATATCCTCAAGGTATGTCCATTTAAGTAGAAATGATTCAAACTTATCATTTTTTATGGCAGAGTAATACTCCATTCTGTAGAAGAACCACAGCTTATTTATCCAGTCTCCAGTTGATGGACATTTGGGTTGTTTCCAAGATGTAGCAATCACAAATTGGGATGCTATAAACATGGGTGCACATATGTCACTGTGATATGAGTCTTTTAATTCTTGTGTGTATATACCTAGCAGGGCAATGGCTGGGTCAAATGGAACCATCAATCCTAGCTTTTTGAGGATTCTCCAAACTGATCTCCACAGGGGTTGTACGAGTCTACAGTCCCACTAACAGTGGAGAAGGGTTCCTACTTCTCCGCAGCCTCGCCAACATTTGCCATTAGCTGATTCTGAAATGGCAGTCATTCTATGTGGAGTGAGATGAAATCTCAATGTTGTTTTCATCTGCATCTCTTGAATGACTAATGATGTTGAGCATTTCTTCATATGCTTCTTAGCTGCTCTTATTTCTTCCTCTGAAAAATATCTGTTCATTTCAGATGCCCATTTTTGACTTGGGTGATTAAATTTGGGTGGACTAATTTTTTTTTTAGCTCTTTATATATTCTAGATAGTAGCCCTTTATCTGAGGGACAGTTGGTAAAGATTTCTTCCCACATTGTTGGTTGCCTGTTTGCACTGTTAGTGGTTTTCTTTGCTGTGCAGAAGCTTTTTAAAAGAAGGAGGTCCCTTTTGTTGATTCCCTCAGCCATTTCCTGTGCTATAGAAGTTTTGTTCATGAAGTCTTTCCCTAAGCCAATGTCTTCAAGAGTTTTACCTAACCTGTTTTGCAGTAGGTTTAGAGTGTCTGTTTTAATATTTAGGTCTCTTATCCATTTTGATTTTAGCTTGGTACATGGTGAAAGAGTTAGATCTAGTTTTAGCCTTTGGCAAGTTAAAGCCAAGTTTTTCCAGCACCATTTGTTAAAGAGGCTATCTTTCCTCCATTGCGGATTTTTGGCTCCTTTGTCAAAGATGAGGTGGCTCAGTGTATCTGGAGTTGTTTCTTGATCTTCTAGTGTACTCCATTGATCCTCGGGTCTGTTACTTTGCCAGTACCATGCAGTTTTTATCACAGTGGCTTTATAGTATAGTTTCAGGTTTGGAGTTGTGATACCTCCCACCATGTCCCTGTTGCTTAGAATTGCTTTGGCTATTCTAGGTCTTTTGTGGTTCCAGATGAAAGTTTGAATTTTTTTCTCTAGATCTGTGAAATATGCTGTTGCGATTTCAATCGGGATTGCATTGAATGTGTAGAGTAGTTTTGGGAGTATAGCCATTTTGACAATATTGGTTCTTCCTACCCAGGAGCAAGGTATGTCTTTCCATTTTT
>PVIR01034061.1:0-17444 GCA_004026965.1 Petromus typicus
TTTGTACTATTAGCTATCATATCTGGGGATGATTAGGAGTCCTGTTATTACATAGACATGGATTTGAAAGTAGAGAAGTGGGACCAAGCAGTACACAATTACGGATGGGCTTTGGGCAGAAAAGGGAATCTCTCACATGAATGAAACAAGACTAAAAACAAAGGGATGGTGGGCCCATTGGTTATAGTAAGAGTGTCTAAACTCTGTAACATAAACATATGTCTGTCTTCCCCATTTGGCAAGACTTTCTGCAGTGTTCCTGCCTGTGTTGTTTGTTAATTGGATGTAATGTCTCAAAGTGTGGGCACTTCCTCTTCTGACCAGCACTTAGAGTAGCCTGATGTCCGCAGTGGATGTCCACTCTTACTAGTTAATGATGATTAGTGAAGCTGAAGCTATTTTTTAAACAGGGCCCAAGGGATGCAGACAGTGATGAAAACGACAAAGGTGAAAAGAAGAACAAGGGTACGTTTGATGGAGATAAGCTAGGAGATTTGAAGGAGGAGGGTGATGTGATGGACAAGACCAATGGTTTACCAGTGCAGAATGGGATTGATGCAGACGTCAAAGATTTTAGGTTTGTATGTTTTACACTTCTGATTTTTGAATGTGGGCCATGTGCTTTTGTTTCAAATTATATTTGTTTTAGAGAGCCTCTTCTCCCATTTTCTTCTAAAAAGTTGGATCTAGTTTAGGGAATGCTACAAAGATGTTAATTAACTGGTAAGGTAAAGTTTTCCAAGAATTGTCAATGCCTGATATTTTGCCAAATTGGTGAATTTTATGTTATATAGAGCTCTAGAACTTCAAGAAAGAGGCTATAAAATATGATTTAAGAAATTTGCAAGTATCAAAATTACCTCAGATAGGTACCTTGGGACTTTTAACAGTGTCTCCCAAATTACGATACTAGAAAGCCACATTACTAATGGCAGTGGTTTATATTACTACGGCATGTTAGAGGGAAAAAATTGAGAACTTATGTATTAGCTCATTTGAGTGCCATAAGCTCCTTTGAAGTGGTTGGGTTAGATATCATTTTCCTCATTGTGGAGAACCAGAGGTGCAACTGAAATGAGCTGGACTTAATCATACCACTTCCACATGTGGCTCTCTTCCCGTCTCTAGACCTTACTGATCTATAATTTAATATACAGTATGCCATACTTGTCTTTGACAGTGGGCAGCTCTTTCTTATGTTGGCAGCCTTTAGTTATGGGAAAGAATTTTAAAAGTCTATAAAAATCCTATGTAGTTAATATGTAATATACTTAAATCCATAATTAAGTAATTTAAATTTGGATCATTTTTATGTCAGCCCAAGTTAACACTCATATTTTCACACACAGTGCACAGACATACACACCATTCTTAATAGCTACCACAGTTAAAATTAAAATGTACTTTGCATCATTTGTAGAACCAAGTGTCAGTTATTCATTTAATTTTTATATCTTGAATGTGTATAGAATTATATAGTTTTGAGTAAGATTTGAGTCACAGAGTAAACTCTTCCTGTGGTCTTCTCGCTGAGTTCAGGTGGCCTTTCCACCCTTAACTGTAGTGATGTTTTGTAGTATTTGCCTGGGGCTGGTAGTGCTGTGTGTATGAGGGAACTGATGTAACATTTACTATATACCAGCAGTAGAATTTCTTTCAGGGATGAAGGACATTGAATGTAGCCAAAGGCTACATCCCTTGACTATAATATTAATATATGCTAGTATGATTTTGTATGTTATAATTCTGTAATCCTTTTACATAGGGTGATGGTATATCCTGGGCTCCCCAGAACAGCATTCCTTTATACTTATATCCCAGGTAACTACCAGTAGTACCCTTTTTTTTTTTTTGCTGTTTGGAGTGTCCTAGCTTGGATGTAAATTATATCCTCACATTAGCCTTAATTTTTAGATTTATCTTGTTAGTAGGAGCGTAGCCTTGATTTTAAATTAATTTTTACTGTTTTGAAATGGTCTGCTTCTTCTGGTTTCTTAGGATAGAGAGTTTTAACATTGGTCAGTAGTATCAATACATAAAAATTTTTATTAGAATTATTCTGAGATGTGGAATTTTCCCTAAAAAAAAAGTTTTTCTCATTGGCTTTATATTTAAGTAATACATGTTGTATTTTTTATAGTAGTACCTGTTTGTAGCACATAATAATTATATTAACTGTGGGGAGTTGGTACATATCCATGACATATCTTAATTTTTGTTATCTTTTTCCTTTCCCCTCCCCTAGATGATGCTTGTTGGGGGCATATTTTACTGCCTATGTTTTGGTAGACATGTCTGTTTTTTGGGATAAGGTCTCCCTATGTAGTTCTGCCTAGTCTTGAACTTACTGTGCAGTCTCGGCTGGCCTTGAACTTGTGGCAATCCTCCTGCCGCAGCCTCTTGAGTGCTGGGAATACAGGTGGAAGCCACCATACCCAGGGCATGTCTATTTTCCTGGATGCCATAAGCAACAATTTTTTCAGTTTATCCAGTATTCCTCAAATCAACTTTTTGAGGAAGGGATTGTAAATTAATGGCAGTTAATTTAATTTAAATTTAATGGGTGGATGGATGGGTGGGTAGTTGGGTGGAAAGGTCAGCAATAGAAAAATTAGAGGATGTTACCCTGTAAGGACCCTAAAAGATTTCTGTTTTTTTTTTTTGAGAAATAACTATTAAGTATTATTGATAATGAGCTGTGTCAAGGACCTTGTTGTCCGTAAAGTTGGGGTTGCTCTAGTGTCCCTTCCCAGTCAAAATAAGGTTTAATGCCCTTTACTTTCTCTGTTTAGCCGTACCCCTGGTAATTGCCAGAACTCTGCTAATGAAGTGGATCTTCTGGGTCCAAACCAGAGTGGTTCTGAGGGCTTAGCCCCGCTGACCAGCACCAATGGTGCCAAGCCCGTGGAGGATTTCCCCAACATGGAGGCCCAGAGTGTCCCCTTGGACCCCATGGAGCATGTGGGCATGGAGCCTCTCCAGTTTGATTACTCGGGCACGCAGGTGCCTGTGGACTCCGCAGCAGCCACTGTGGGACTTTTTGACTACAGTTCTCAACAACAGGTACTGTGTGTGTCTCTGTTACTCTTCCTACTTCCCCTCCAGCCAGCGTTTCATTAAAGTAATTAAGAATGGGGGGAGGGCGGTATTATTTTAGGCTGTCATTAGCCAGCCTCTACTGACTCACAACAGTGAAGTGGGTTTGTAAAGCCCATGTCTTTCCTTTCAGGCAGCTGGCACTCTCATGCCAAGGTTACTGGCAAGTGAGTGCCCTGCTATCCGTGTGCTTCCCTTGCCTCCTTTCTCCCCAGTACCTGGAGAATGGGTGAGGTGGTGTTACGTCTATACTACTTACTATAAAGATTAATGTGGTTGTGATGCTGATTACTGTTTTGTTATTATGCCAAATCATATTAGTTATATTGTATTTAAGTTAGTTTCTGTAGATAACAGTTTGTTAACATAATTGCTATGAATAATGTATGTTTCAAAAGAGCTAGAATATGATTAGGAGAACATATACAAATCACTCTTAAGATCACAGTGAAGTTAATTGACTCTTTCATTCCTAAATTTCTGGAAAATTTTGTATGTGTACCTTGTAGTTTTAAAGGGATAGAGGACTAATTCTGGATTGATCTGTTTTAGTTTTTTATTTTTTCAAGAAACATAAATATAAAAAGAGGGCAGGTTAAATAGTCTAAAAGGAAGATATTATTAAGTACCACGTATTCCTTGTGGTTGAAGCAGTTGTACTGTGAATTTCTTTTCTTTTTTCTTTTTTTTTTTTAAAGACAGGGTCTTGCTACAATTATAGTTCATGTTTGTGCTGAAATCACTATGTAGCCCAAGTTAGCTTCGAACTCACAGCAATCCTCGTGTCTCTGCCTCCCAAGTGCTGGGATTACAGGCGTGAGCCACCACGCCTGGCACTGTGGTATGTGGTACTGTGCTGGGATTATAAGCGTGAACCACCACCCCTGGCATTGTGGTATGTGGTTTCTGGGGATTGAACGTTGCGCTTTCCAGGCAGACGCTGGAACCACTGAGCTAAATCTGTTGTCCTGTACTGTGAATTTCTGTCACTCCTTAGTTTTTACTGGAACATATTACTGCCTTCTAGGTTTGAGAGATAAGTATTTTAGTTTGAACTTTTGAAACTCTGCACACGGTGGGAAATTAGCCTATGGTTTTGCAGTTGTACCATTTTGTACCATTTTTCAGTTATGCCATTTTGTATCTTTAGTTATTACCATAATAGTTAATGTTGATTTCTACCAAAACCTTACCCCTGCCTTCCAACATGCATGTGTGCACACACAGACACACAGACATACACAGAGACACACAGACTCTCTCTCTCCCCCCTACCCCATGGGACTGAACCTAGGGCTTTAGCACTGACTACATCTACAGACTTCTTTTTCCATTTGGAGTCAGGGTGTTGCTCAGCTGCTCAGGCTAGGCTCTAGCTTGTGATCCTCTTGCATCAGCCTTTCAGAATGCTAGGATTATGTGTGTTCCTCACATCTGCTTTGAATAAATTTGGCTGGTAGATAACTTAAAGTTAACCCTAAAAAGTTTACAAAAATTATCCAGTTGTCATCCAGTTTTGTACATTGATTCATTATGATTGTTGCTCTATTTACACTGGAAATTGGTGTGTGTCCCTGAATTTTATCCTTCCAACCTTTCTTATGCCTTTTGCTTATGAACATATTTTATTCCATTTTCCACCTCTAATTTAAAATTCTCCCTTTATCTACATATCAAAAAGTTTTCATGTTTGCCTGCTTTGAACTCTGTTATTCCTGTTGTCTTCTTTAAGAAAAGGAGTAACCCCCAAGTCTTCTGCTTTGCAGTCTGATTTGTCTGATAAACCCTTGCTTGACTGAAATCTCCTCGAGGTCAAGACTTTTCCTCCACATTGCTTCAGCAGACCAAGTTTCCTGGGAACTTCCCTCCTCTCCATATTATATCTTTGTCTTTCTCTTGTGCTTATTTACTTACGTATTTATTTATATACATTGACCGATTGTACTAGGGCTTGAACCCAGGACCTTTGCACTGAACTACATCCCCAGCCAATTTTATATTAGGGTAATTAATTAATTAATATTTTGAGTAGGATCTCTAACCTAAGATGAGCTACAAGCTGTGATCTTTCTTTACCCCCTCCCCCCCAAGATAGGATCTCGCTTTGTAGTTCAGACTGGCCTGAACTCACTGTACAGTCCAGGCGAGCCTTGAACTCACAGCAATTCTCCTACCTCTGCCTCCCCAGTGCTGGGATTACAGACATGAGCCACCACCCCTGGCGAAGTTGTGATCTTTCTGTTTTAACCCATGGTCTCCTTTTTAATATATTGTACTTTCAAAATTAAAATTCACAACTATAAAATTACTGTTTGGTACTCAGGAAATTTAACTAAATATTACTAGAAAATAACATTACATAGTAATATATCCTTATATATTATTTATTTATTTAATTTTATTTTTGAGACAGGGTCTCGCTTTGTAGTTCAGGTTGGCCCTGAGCTCAACCTCAACTCAAATCACAGCAGCCCTCCTGCCTCTGCCTCCCAAGTGCTGGGATTACAAGCGTGAGCCACCACGCTCGGCACTGTGGTATGTGGTACTGATTGCTGTTGGGCGTGAGTCTCCACACCCAGTATTGTATATGGTTACCTGGGGATCGAACCAGGGTCCTTGCGATTGCAAGACAGGTGGTGGAACCACTGAGCTAAATCCCTGGCCCTATTATTATTATGGTTATTATTATTTTGAGATAGGGTTTCATTTTGTAGTCCAGACTGACCTTGAACTCACTGTGTAGCTTATGTTAGACTTGAACTCATGGTGCTCCTCCTCTCTCTGCCTCCTGAGTGTTGAGATTACAAGGATTTCTGCAGTAGAAATGGGATACTGCTGTATGATATCAAATATATTTCTTGGGCCAGAATTTATTTGGATTAATCTGTTTCCATCTGATCAAAAGCCATGAGTCTGGAAAGAAATGAACATATCTATGATTTACTAAGTATTATCTTTTGTTAGCATCTTTTTTTTTTTTCCCATCTGGATCCAAATATATCTCTGTGAATAGAGCAAGATTCTATATTTGCACCCCTTCCCCTGACTGCTCAGGTTAGTCATTTAAATAGTTGAAAGCAGTACTTAGTGACAGTTGATGAGACCATATGTGTCTGTGATTTAGGAACAGTGAGAGTGAGGGAGAGCTCTCTAGTCTATAGAGGACATATTGTGGAAAAGGTGTTTTTTGAGTTGTACCCTGGAAGACTTATTTGTGCATGGGGAGAATGAAAATGTTCCTGAAGGGAATAGTAAAAGAAAAGCTTCAAGATGGAATTTAGCAGGAGTGTGTTCAGTAGATATCATAGAAGTGGTTAGCCTGTAGTTTAGGTTGAAGAAAAATGTGAAATAAGGTTGAATAGATAGTGCTTGTCTTACCAACTTGGCTGTGTTGGTTTGTAGGCAATGACAAGACATTTTAAAGGAAGAATATTTTGTCTTTTGGGCTTTTTTTGTCTTTTGGTTTTTTTGGTGGTGTTAAGTTTTAGACATTTGCTTACTCGTGTTAATCTGTTAGTCATTGACTGTTATGTCCTCTAGGAAATTTAGGGTTCTGCATGAGACAGTTATGGGCTCTGAGGAACTGTGTTGACTTGATTGACCATAAATGCTATCACACAGGCGAGTGACAAGAACCAAGAGTTTGAAGGGGCGTTTGGAATATATATTGTTGCAGGTTAACAGAGCAGAGGAATGAGGTGGGAGTTATGGTAGTATGTTCAAAGACTAATTACAGCAGAGGGCAGTGACAAGTGCATTTGGTCATGGAGCTCTGAGAGCTGGTGTGAGTCTCAGGTGGTGTAATAATGATTAGACTAGTAATCAAAACAGATTTCTAGAGTGACACATTTTCCTTTATATTCTGATTTTGACGTGAGCAACAGAGATGAATGTCTTTAGATTTTGAGTTATTTGCAGCAATCAGCAGTGTAGCTTTATTTGTGATTTTATTTTTTTCTTTATTTGTGATTTTATGAAGGAGTCTAGTTTGGAATTTGGCGATAAATATTAGAATATCCTCCTGTTTTAATCTTCTTTCAATCAGAGTTTTAATTTATCATAATAAGTTGGTTTCATAACATTTAATAGCACCTTAAAGTGAGATTGATAACATTTAGTCTGCAAATAGTGTTTTAAAGAAAGACTGTAGTGGAAACCAATTATGTAAAAATAGGTGTCAAGGTATTTACACATAAACTTAGTGTATTCACTGCTTTATCATAAGATATATAGAATAGAGGTATAATGAGCATAATGAGGATTTGAGATGTCTGTAACACTCATAAAGTAACATGAAAATATTTATGATTTTCAATTATAGTAAAGCCACAGGAGTATGCCTGATATTCCTGTGGGATTTTCTTGGCGGGGGCGGGTAATTGGAGAACATACCAAATTTCAGGTAAACAGATGCTAACGAAAATAAAAATATAATACTGCCCCCTTGAATACAGACGTACTGGATAAATTAGAGACATAACCTCTAATTTAGGCCATTTTGATCAATTTGAAGTGCTTGTTCATATCTATGTAGTCGTGTCCCTTTTGTCTTACTTTCCTCTATTGCATTCTTCATCCTGGAAGATAGCCAAGAAAGTTCATGTATAATGTCCCTTCTTGTCTGTTGTCACCACTTCTCTTCTTTCAGTCTTTCTTTGTCCAGGCTGGTCTTGTACTCACTGTATAGCCGAGAGGCTGCCTTTGAATTTGTGGCATTCCTGAGTACTATAGGCATTTGCCACCACACCCACTTTGTTTTCATGGTTTGTGTGATGGTGCTTGAAAAGTATTTTTTGATTTCTTTTTTTCTGAGACAAGGTCTCACTTTTGTAGTTCAGGCTGGCCCTGAACTCAGTGTCAAACTCATATCATCACAGCAGTCCTCCTGCCTTTGCCTCCCAAGTGCTGGGAGTACAGGCATGAGCCACCATGCCCGGCACTGTAGTATGTGGTTCTGATTGCTGGTGGTTGTGAGTCTTCATGCCTGGCATTGTTGTATGTGGTTACCGGGGGTCAAACCCAAGCCCTTGCAGTTGCAAGGCAGGCGCCGGAACCACTGAGCTAAAATCCCCAGCCCAAGTATTTTTAAATTTTTATACCAAATGCTTTTTTTTCCTTAAATGTATTTTAGAAAATTATTATTAGATATTATTGTACTGTAACCTTATCACAAAATCCAAACCAGGAATATATTAGCATTGATTAACCATATTGTTCATATACTTTATTTGGAATTTATTTAATCATAAAATAACAATATAGCATATTTTACAAGCTGCATACTATAGTACTAAAATGCTCACTTATTGATAAGAGTTTTAAACCAAGAAGCAATATTCTTCCCTCTACCCAGGCCTGAACCTAGGGCGCACAAAGCCTAGAACTTTTTATTATTTTATTTTGAGGCAGGATCTCCTTAAGTTGCATAGGCTGACTTCATTGTTGGAATCCTGTAGCCTCAGATACTCAAGCAGCTTGGGTTAAGGTGTGTACTACTACCTCTGGCTAAAGAAGCAGTATTCTGAACTCCTTCCTGCACAACCATAGTTGGGAGAGAAAATTGACAAACTCTCTTTGGTGGTTGGATGTTTTTGAGACAGGATTTTACCATGTAGTTCAGATTGGCCTTGAACTCACTGAGTATCCTACGTTGGCTTCAAACTTGCAGTGATCCCCTTGCGTCAGCCTCCCAAGTACTAGGTTTACAGGTGTAAAAGTGACATACTATTTTATTTTTATTTTTAAATTTTTTTAATTTTAATTTTTTAATGTCTAGAGATGTATTATTTGGCTAACATGTTCCCAAATAGATCAGTTAGTAAAATAGATTCTAGAGACTATGACCCACACACATTCCTTCCTCGCCCCAAATAATCCTGGAAGTGGTCATTTCTCTCCTTCTAGGCTTATTGTGTGTAAAAAATGTCTGGGAGTTCCATGTTTATTATCTGGATATGGGAACTCGTCCAACATTCTGCTTTTAAAAGTATGTTGATCATTAAAAGTCATCCTCATGAAGTCAGTTGTGTGCATAAGTTTTAATGTAGTTATTAAGTATTATCAACTTTCTTTATAATTTACAGATGATTATTCTTTCTCGTGTATAGTCACTAACAAAGGACTGACTTTGACTAGCAAAATCAGTCAGTTAAAGTTTGTAACTTGATTTCACTCTAAGTTCATTTATGATAATGCTTTCTAAGAGATACTAAGTTGGTGTGTGTGTTATTTTATCTAAGACCATTCCTAGAATTGACTGACTATGCTGGGGCTTAAACCCAGAGCAAGGTGAACACTGTACTGCAGAGTTGCATCTCCAACCCAGAAATAATTTTTGTGGTTTTAAAAGGAAATAATTTATTTTGGAATCAAGTTGTTGTTTGCTATAATGATGATGAACACCATAATGGTTTTTAAAAAAGTTTAGTGGTATGCTTCTTTTGTGTGTGCCTATTAAACCAAAAAATTATTGTGCTTGTTACAGTTGTTTAAATAACCTCATCAAAATTGGTCTTTGGTCCAGAAGCCTCAAAGAGTGGCTTTTACAAATTCATATACTAAGAAAGGGCTCCAAGATACCCTGTTTTGTTAATATTTTGTAGTCCCATCATTGACAGAATACTTTGAAAATAATTTCCTGAGTGAATCCAAACAATTCCAAGTAATAGGGCAGCTATTATGTTTTGATAGACAAAAAAATTAAGACACGTGAACCTGCCGAGGCACGTTGAGAAAACTGTCCAGATTCTAACTCCAAACTGTTTTCCTTGACCTTGTACTAGGAGTACAGAGCCTTTGATAGGTGAAGTTGTCTCACCTTCAAATTCAACTTTCATATCTTTTTCTGGAAGGAGTCAGGTGTAAATTAGTACTTTTCAACAAGAATAACAAAAGTCTCCTTCTTTCTGTGTTATTTTTGTGGCCCATCGAAAGCAGGTAGTGCTTCTGGTGTAGTGGAGCTTTGAGTCTCATAACAGGCTTCAGTGTGCTTGGGCTTGTCCTGCTCTAGGAGGAGCTGTAGGCTGTATCTATTTGGGGCACTAGAGCAGTAAGTATCACACTAAAAGCACTATTTTAAGCACTTCATGTGCATTAATTTTAATACTTGCAATGACCAGGTAAACTAGGTATTTCTTTGTTTCCCTATTACAGATAGAAAAGTGAGGCATAGAGAGATAAGTCACTTGCCCGAAGTCGCAGGGCAAGTCAGTAGTGGAGTTGAGACAAGAACCAAAGCTATCAGGCCCCAGAGTCTGTGCTCTAACTATGTATGTCGCCTGAAATAGGTAAAAGGTCAGGGCTGGCTTTGCATTTTATCTTGGAAAGTGGGTTGGTGTAGTCTTAAAGTATTTCCTCACTTGTATTTAGACATTTTTCCTTTAGATCACAAAATTCAATGACATTGTTTTTGTGCTGACAGTATGAATGAAAACAGTGATAATAGTAGCACCTCTTTTGTAATACTAGTAGTAGCTATGTTTTCCAAGATGCCACTTACAAGTCAGTTCTGTGTTGGTTGTTTTGGCTGCCCATATTCCCTTGTGGAACAGTAACACTGTGGGTATCTTGTAAGGTGATGTGGTAAATGACAGAATGGAGTCAAACTAGCTTGTCAGATTTCCAAATTGTGCTTTATTATTAGGAACCCTGATGTGCCCATCAGTCCCTTTGCCCTTACATTGAAACATTGTAATAGCTTATGAATTTTACCCAAATTAATTATAGTCAATCTTGGAACATTGATTACTATTACAACCTTTAATAAGTATGCCTACCAGTTCTCACAGTATTTTGTTTCTTAGTTAGAGAGTATTGGCCTGCTTTGTGAAAACTGGGAAAATGTTACAGAGCTGTGCCTTGCCAGCAGATGGCATTTCTGTGAGTTTTTTATGATTCTTTGGAATCTGTCACTTGCCAATTACTCAATTTTGTTTTGAATACTCTGTCTTTCTAGTTAATATTGTGTCATTTACATAAACTGAATGTGCCAAAATTGATAGAATCTATTCTATAATCAAATCAGCTGGCTATGGATACATAATTTACTTTTGTTAAATTATTTACAGCAATGTGCTTTTAAGAGAATAATTACCCCTATATTTATCATAATCACTAATGTATTAATCAACTCTGGCACAGGGTATATTGGAGCTCTTGCGCAACTATAGTGGTCTTAGTTAAGGGTTTTTACTTAGAAATCTAGTAACATGATGGTGAAAACAACAAATACATTTTATTTGGAATGATTAATGTTATGGTGCTCAGGCAAACTGCCTTTGTGTATATTTACAGACAATGTATATTACTTGTAGTAGTGAAAACCGAGAATAATCAGAATACCATTGGACTAATGTTTTGGTCTATAAGTCAGGAAGAACTCTACAGTCATATTCTGTTTGTGTGTTTGTGTGTTTGTTTGTATGTTGGTTTTGTTTTGGTTTTTGGAGACAAGGTCTCCAATATAGTTCAAGCTGGCCTTGAACTCACCTGTGTAGCCCAGACTGTCCTTGAACTCATGGGAATCCTCCTGCCTTAGCCTTCTGAGTGCTGGTATTACAGATGTATGCCAGTATTTCTACAGCAGTCATATTCTGAACACCCTGTGGAGCTTTATTTTTCCTAAACTACATGTCATAGTATTTACCTAGTAATAATTCAGAAGTTTAGCAAAATGAGTCATTTTGTTTACAATGGTGATAAAAACCATGCAGAAAAAAGCTAGCAAGATCAATGTCTTGAGATGTTGAATGTTTTGGATGGTTTAAGGCCAGAAAAACTGAAAAGGCAATAGAGATTTCATGCAGGAGTTTTTACAGTGTTGGAAATAACTTAAAAATAAATAATTTATGCTCTTTTATTTGTTTCTGCCTCTTGGCTGCGATTCCTTTTTTTGGATACTGGGGATCAAACTTAGGACCTCATGCTTGCCTAGTAGACACTGTGCAGCTGAGCTAAATCCCCAGCTCTTGGCTACCATTCTTGGGTAGACTGCCTCCATTTGGCAACCCCCCCCCCAAAAAAAAAACAACAAAAAAAAAAAACAAAACTACCTGTGAGATACTGTTCTTTACATCAAACAAAAATGCAAAACCAGCTTGCAGAAACCACAAAATTGTTGGCTAAATTTTGACTGTCTCCTTTCCCACAGCATGCAAAGGTTCTGATATGCTTGTCAATAGGTTAGATTCCTTTATATCTCTTCATTACTTTATATTTAATGAAGGCCCGTGAAGAAATATGTCTCCTTTTTTAGAACATCATAGTGAAATTTTACTTTATTTTGACTTAGGGGTTAATAACTTCAAGTTGTTTTGTTTTTGTTTTTGATACCGGGGACCTTTTTGACGACTGCGCATGGTAACTATTAACATTAGTAGTATAAAAGCAAGAATTTTACTGTTTTTTTGAAAGATAAATTTGTACAAAGAGAGGTAATGTTGGCCAATACACTCAAAATATTCAACATTTGCTTTCTTTTCATTTAAAATCAGTTTACTCACATATTTGAGGCACAAAAGTATCCAAGTCTTAGGCGGTAGTCACATTAGTCACATTACAGGATTTAATCTGTCCATTACCAAGGTAACAGGAAGTTCAGTCGTGACAATTACTAAACTGAGTTGGTAGAATAACATTATTTCTTAATTTCTAAGACAATCAGGTCTCTTGATGAATATAATTAAAGTCTGTGCTGTCAATTGTGTATCATTCAGTGGTCTCAGCTGAACTGTTAAGGAATCCTCCAGGAAGCACAGGTGGGCCAAGTGTCCTATTCAGAGAGGTCCTTTCAGGAACACTTTCAGTGTTGATAAAGTCTTCAGTATGACCCTTTGGAAGAAGGCCTATTGGAGTAATCTAAAATCAGGTTACCAGTACTCTGCATACTGCAGTGTAAGTTCCACAAAGGCAAGAGTTCTTTACAGTTTTATTCACTGTTGTATCCCTAGTTCCTTGCACAGTGCCTAACAGTTACTATTTGCCTCACAAATATTCATATGAATGAGTGAATGCTTGACTGTCAAGATAGAATCATGGAATATTTTTTTAGTATTAAAACCTTTGAACTTGCTTACTCTGTAAACTAAGAATTATGCTAGGTGTGAATTAATAATCCAAGTTTTATTCTCTACATGTAAAGAATAGATGTTCTAAGAGACTCTTGGGGCCTCCAAAAGTTGGAGAGTTGTCTTATTTACTCTTTAGGGCAAGCTGCTTGTTGGTAGGTATCCAGTGCCATTTTCCAAGGAAAAATCAGCCCAGAGGATAATGTAAACCCTTTTTATGTTCTTCTCTAAATGAGCATATCTGAGAGTTAATTCAGATTTGTTTGGTCTCAGAAGACCTGAAGGGAGATGATAGTACTAGGATTAACCAGGTAAGTCATTATTATAGGTTTTTTGGGGTGTGTGTGTAGGGTGTGTAGTGTGTTACTAGGAAATGAACTTAAGGCCTTCCACACTGGCTATATCAGCTGCACTTTTTATTATTTGAGACAGTTCCATAAACTTTAGGCAAGAAAAACTTGAGGTTGTCTTGTCCCAATCTCCAGAATGCTGGGATTACAGGGGTATACTACCACACCCAGTTGCCCAATATTTTAAGTATGCTTTGAATCAGGTAGGACCTATAGACTTGCTGATAACCATTGAAAATTTTGCAAGTGTGTGTATTTTTTTTTTTTTTTTAATTTTTAATTTGCTTTTTGAGACAGGGTCTTGCTTTGTAGTTCAGGCTGGCCCTGAGCTCACTATGTAGCCCAGGTGAGCCTCGAACTCACAGCAATCCTCCTGCCTTTGCCTCTGCCTCCTAAGTGCGGGGATTACAGGTGTGAGCCACCATGCTTGGCATTGTGGTATGTGGTACTGATTGCTCATGGGTGTGAGTCACCACGCCTGTCATTGTTGTATGTAGTTACCTGGGATCGAATTTGGGACTTTGCCTTTGCAAGGTGGGGGCCAGAACCACTGAGCTAAATTCTCAGCCAAGTGTGTATATATTTTTGGCTCAGAATACGTATAACCTTTGAAGAGGTCAGCCCCTGAAACTGGGCTTATCAAAAGAAGGAAAGAGATAGGGAAAACAGAACTGTAAAGCATAATAATATCTTGGAAAAAGAAGAGTGTTTTTATTAAAGTTGCTTGCTTGCCTCACCAGGGATTCATTGAAGTTTCTAGAGAGGTTTTTAAATTGTTTCATAGGACAGTTTCTCTAACCACACATCTTTTTTATCTCAGCTGTTCCAAAGACCTAACGCGCTTGCTGTGCAGCAGTTGACAGCTGCTCAGCAGCAGCAGTATGCACTAGCAGCTGCGCATCAGCCTCACATTGGTAAGTACTTAAACCAATAGCTTTCTCATGAAAGGCACAACCACCTTTCTCAGGGTAATGGATTCTGTGAAACTCAGGAGTTTAGACTGCTTATAAAAGTCCAGGTGGATCTGTCAGACAAAGTAATTGGCTTCTTCATTTGTCTTCATTTTCTTTATTTTTGATGTATGAGATTTCCTTAATACCCAACTCTTGCCTTGTCCTGTCTGTTTAAGAATTTGAACCATTCATTACAGAAATGAATAGTGATTAGGACTGGCTCTTTTGGAAAGGTTTGGACACTGCTGGTTACATGACTGATTTATTAATTTCTCACCTTGCTAAGTAGCAAGTAGTACCAGTGAATCTATCTTCTAAGCATTGAACATTTTAGAAAGTATTCACATAGGTAATTGTTAGTTGTTAAATAAATATGCCTTTCTCCAGTAGTAATTATGGGCCTCAGTGAGTGGAGTTTCTTGGGTAACATATAAAGTATATAATATAATCAGTGTATATTAGTACCAATCTCTTCCCACTATGTAGTTAAGGTTGGCTTTGGCTTCACTTTGTAGTCCAGTCTGTCTTAAACTCATGATTTTCCTGCCTCAGCCTCCTTTAAAAAAATACTATTTATTACTTATAACATTTAAAATTAAAATGGAACTTCCCATGGCCTGTGGACCACAGATTGAACATGCCTGGGTAGCCCTTTCTCTCTTATTGACCTTTTAGAGGTCTCTTCAAAATGAAATGCCGGCTGGATGAAGTGACACACATCTGTAACCATGGCACTTGAGAATTGGAGGCCAAAGGATTGGTGCAAGTTTGGGGCCAGCCTGAACTACGTAGTGAGGCCGTGTCTCCAAAAAGCAAACAAATAACAACAAAAATGAATTCTCTAAGTGCAAACAAATAAGGCACAGGTTTTTCTTTTTATGTTCCAAATGGTACAGTGGAATGGAAAGGAGATTGCTGTTCTTAGAGGTGGTATGCTGTGCAAGAAAAAACTTGGATTAAGTTAAACCCTGACTTTATAAAGACCTTTGCCTGGACCTGATACTGTATAATTATTGTAGGTGATAGCCTGTATAAACATTTGGAAAATTCTTTCAGTTGGAAATAAATATCTCTCCTGCTGTTCCACTTTACAAAAGTCTTTTACTCTCTTTTAATTAGAATGAAGGACTAAGAAATAACTCAGAGGAGTGCTTGCCTTGTATGCATAACGTCCTATGTTTGATCCAGTATGGGGCCAACCTCCCTTAAATTAATTATAGTTTTAAACAAACATACTTACTTTAAAATTGTGTAAAGTTTTAAGTATTTCTTTAGCAAAAGTTTGTGTGTGTTCAAGAAAGAGAGATAGCGAGATAGAGAGAGAGAGACAGAGACAGGGAAGGATTAATTATTGCCTGGTCTAAAACTCCATGCAGCCCAGGCTGGCCTCATGAGTGCTGGGATTATAGGTGTGTGGCAACACACTCAGCTTTAGCAGAAGTTACTACAGAAGACTAGCTAATTTTTATTTAAATCTTTGTTGTTGTTGTTTTTTAATGTTCAATCTGCTCTGTTTTTTATTTTCCCCCTAACCTATAGACTGAAATGCTAGCCAAAAATATAGATACTAGGTAAGGCTACAGTTGTGGTCAAGTTTGTTTTTACTGACAGGTGTGTTTTCAGCAGGTTTAGCTCCTGCCGCATTTGTTCCCAATCCATATATCATCAGTGCTGCTCCCCCAGGGACGGATCCCTACACAGCTGGATTGGCTGCAGCAGCAACTCTAGGTGAGATATTCTACTGCATGAAGGATGTTCTCAACTGCCAGAAAGTCATGTGAGCTAGGCATGCGTTCTTTATATTCCTCTAATGCCATGCCTGTAATGGAAACATCTCCTGATTTTCATTGCTACCCACGTGCCAGCTGAGTTATCTGTCTGTATTGAGCTATAACATGGACCCCTCTGACTCTAGTGTATCCAGAAGCAAACTAATCACCTACCCCTTGCATATGTATTTTTGATCTATCAGTTGTTTATATTTCAGGATTTTCTTTTTTAAGCCAAATCTCTTCATACAACTATCATACTTCAAGTCCTAATACTGGTCTCTTTTATAGATAACTGATTTCCTTGTCCTTTCCCCTTCCTTCACTCTCTATGTTGTTATAAGAAATAGTTTTAAAACAAAAATCATGACCCATCACTTTTCTGCCTAAACCTTATAATGATTTGTTAATTTCCCATCCTAATATGGTGTACTACTCATAATCCAACTTGACAGAGGACTCAGCTGCTTGGATAGTGGTGCTTCCTTAGGATTGTTATTTTTAAGAAGCTGTCATGTAATGCTGAGGGTTACCTAGAATTTGGGACCCAGAGTGATTCTTTTTCTTCTTTGCAGTACCGGAGATGGAACTCAGGACCCTTGTGCTTGCCAAGCAGGTGTAGTGTCAGTGAGCTAAATCATTGGCCCAGGGACCCGCTATGTCTGAGACTTGTATGTGGAGATCTAAACCTGTGACTCACTCTTTTCCTTTCTGATTGGCTACTGTTAACAAACAGTACACGGTAGAAACACTGATCTGATTTTCTTTTTCTGCAGGTGCTATGCTTGTTTAGGCCTTTCTCTTCAGACACTCTTTGTCTCCATGATCCTATGCTCTACAGGATCTTATTTATTTATTTATTTAGTTCCAGGGATTTAATTCAAAACCTTGCAGGTGCAGTGTCACTGAGCTACATCCCTGGCCCTGTAGTAAATGCTTTTTCCCAGTTTTTTCCTGGAAAGCTCTGTGGCTGACAAAATTACCTTTCCTTGATAACAACTCTGTTATTTTCTGTCATTGATTACTACATTATTTTTATTTGCTTTTGGCTATATTCATAAGTCAGAAGTAAGCATCTTTCCTGTTTTACTCTGTATATTACATTTGCTGTCATCTCAGTGGGGCCAAAATGGTGGACTGAATTCAGCATTAGGACAAAGTATTTTCCAAAGTAAATATTCTTCCTTTTTTTTTTTTTTTTTTTTTTTTTTT
>PVIR01034063.1:0-17537 GCA_004026965.1 Petromus typicus
AAGAATGCAAAAAATAATACATGCTAGCAAGGATGCAGGGATCTTTCTACATTACTGGAGGGGAAAGTAAATAGGTAGAACCACTATGGAAATATGTACAGAGTTTCCCCAAAAGAACTCTAAAAATAGAGCTGCTATTCCAAGTTATACCACTTCTTGGTATATATCCAAAGCAATTAAAGCCAGCTTACCAAAGAGATACCTGCACATCCAAGTTTACTGTGGTAAAATTCACAATTGCCAAGGTAGAAAACCAGCCTAGATGTTCACCAAAGGATGAATGGATAAAGAAAATGCTGAATTATATACACAATGGAATATTATTCAGCGACAAGGAAGAATAAATTTCTGTCATTTACAAGAAAATGGATGAATCTGGAGACTATCATGTTAAGCAAAATAAGCCAGACTCAGAAAGACAAACATCGCGTGTTCTCCACAATATGTGGAATCTAAAAAAGATGACAAAAAAGTGAAGGGAGAATGTTATTAGATAAGAAGAAGAGAGGGGGTATAAAAGCAGGTAATAAAGGGGATGTATATGAGCAAAGTATATTGTATAGACTAAAAGCTCCCCCCAAACTATAAAACTATGGGGTAGGATACGACAAGGAACTAATGAAGATGAAAATAATTAAAGTATATTATGTGAATGTATAAATCTGCCAAGGTGAAATCCATTAATTCATATAACCAATTACAAAAAGTAAAAAAGCAGAAAATATTAACAAATGTGATCAAATATTTGTACATGAAGCAACTATTTGTAATCATATGAAAATCAAGAATAAAAAGCAACTCCATAAAATAAATAAATACAAAAGAATTCCAGTTATGCGGATGAAAGTATCTTAAGCATTAGAGAGGAAAAATATCTAAAAAATCAGATTCTAAAAAAGAACAGTACAAGGAAATATAAACTCATTGTAATTAAATCTAGATGGACTATCATTGTCAGAATAGATAAACTGAACAAGTAGTAGAACAGAATCCAGAAATAAAATAGCTTATATGAAATTTTTAGGTTTTTTTTTTTCAGGGTCTCGCTTTGTGGTTCAGGCTGGCCCTGAGCTCAGCCTCAAACTCACATCACAATCCTCCTGCCTCTGCCTCCCGAGTGCTGGGATTACAGGCGTGAGCCACCACGCCCGGCACTGTGGTATGTGGTACTGGTTGCTGATGGGGTGAGTCTCCACACCCAGTATTGTTATGTGGTTACCGGGGAGTCGAACCCGGGCCCTTGCGCTTGCGAGACAGGCGCTGGAACCACTGAGCTAACTCCCCGGCCCAACTTATATGAAATTTTTAACATTACAAAAATGTATTTCAATTTAATGGGAAAAGAATGGTTATTTAATAAATGGCACTGGCCCAACTGGCTATCCATCTGGCAGAAAATAGTCCCTTATCTCATATTTTAAAAAATTTCACATGGAATAAATGATTAAATGTAATAAACAAACCACTAAAAGTCAGAAGAAAACTGAGAGGACAAGACTTAACAATGTTTCTTAACCAGAAAGAAAAGATTCAAGTTTATAAAGCTTAAAAACAATTTATGTTGGGAAAGTGATTACAAACAAAACTAATAGGCTAAAGCTAGATTTGGAGAACCACTTTCAGAGAGACAATAGATACTAGGCTAGTAATTTTACCAGCACACAAAGAACCCATATATATTGACAAGAGATGAACAACTCGATAAAAAAATGTGGAAAGGATGTGAAAAGGGAGTGTGCGAGATCAAATTCACATAACCACAGGCATGAAGACGCTCCAGCTCACTAATAATTAGAGGAATACAAATTACTGTGAAATAATAACCACTCTACAGCCAATCAGATAAAAGAAAAATTAGAGAGCAATAAAACCAATTGCCAACAGGATGAGGAGGGAAAAAATGTAAATTGTTTACAGCTGTTTTGGAAAGCAATCTGATAAATGTTTTTATACTAGAACTACACAGATACTTCAACCAACAAATTACACTCCTGGGAATCAATCCCATAAAAATAAAACCACCAATAAAACATTTACTGCAGCACTGCTTACATCTTGAGAAACAACAACAAAAAAATGAGTTCCTAGTAGTAAGATAATAAATAATAATACACCGATACTGTGTAATACCAAGCAGCCATTAAAAAGAATGAATCCAAGCTAACCACTTGCCTGTGTCAAAACCGATAAATGTATGTGTGTATAAGTGTGACTCTGTGTGTGAGTGTATGGGAGTGAATGTGAAGACAAACAAGAAAAGATATTCATCCATCAGCTTGCTAACACACATTACTTGCAAAGGGGAGTGTGGTATGAGTAATACAGGAGTCGAGAATAAGAACATATGATTCTATTTGTTCAGTAAATTAATCAAAGCCTGGCTAGAATGACAGCTAGGAATATGCCATGAATAGCATGAGCAACCATCTTCCACATATTACCTATTCTTGAACCACTTCATAATCTTTCAATATTTTCTCATCTACTGAGCTGTCAGCTCTGTACAATGTCTCACAATATTTTGTGTATTTTGTGACAATTCTACTGCAAAATATTGTTTTTCATTAATTCTTGACTCACAGGTTATAAAACTGAACTTCTAGACCCTATTCTTCAAGACAGACTGTGTTTTTATACATACACACAAATTAGAAAAAGGAAGAAATTAGTAACATACATTAATTATTGGATGTCCATAAAATGAACTATAAATTATAGAAAATATGCATAAAGTATTCCACTTTGTTAACAATATCAAATCCTTACTTATAAATGTGCACTTAAGTATTAAAAATACTGTTGAAAATATTCCAGACCCATTATTACAAATTAAAAACACCACTGAAAATATTCCAAACCCATTATTGCAAATTAGATGGAGAAGGAAATAAAAAGAGGCAATTACTAACTTTGTCTTCAAAGTTCCCAGCATTCTATTATTTCACTTACTACAATAACAGTATAAGTAGAAAGTATTACTTGAAAATATTAAGCAATGAAAACAAAGATAACCTATAAAAAATAAAATGGAAATTATTTCGTGCCTTCTTCATAAGATCTAGGTAAAGAGTATATGACCTAATTGAGGAGAAGGGCTTAGCATATTCCCCAATATGTCATAAATGCTCAGTCGATGTCAGCCAGTTTTACTATAAGACAGCAGAGAGGATAAGGAATTACAAAGCTGAAAACATAAAGCCTTTCAAAATGACATCTACACGGAGCACTGTTTCACATATTACTGATTCTCGTGTCCCTGAGTACTCATTATGACAACCATACAGCTTACTAAATATATCTTTATTGACAGTAAAAATAAAATTACATTTGAAAAATAAGGTATTCATACAATAAAAAGAAGATGGTAATATTTCATCTGAAGTTTACTTTAAGAACTTCATGTACCATCCTAAGACACTATGCTTCTGTCTAAACCCTTTAAATGAAAAATACTTGGGTCCTCAGCAGTCTCACTCGCATATCGAACAGACTTGAGAGGACAAATGCAAACAGACCAGAGAGGGACGCAATAGCTCTGTTAGAGAGTGATTAATTTACTGAACAAATAGAAGCCAAGGGAGGAATCCTTTCCTGTACAATGAAATCTCACTCCTGTGATATTCTTCACTAGCCTACCTACAAATTATGTGCTTAGTTATTCTATAAATTAATTTTCGCCTATTAATAGCATTCACATTGTCCAATAAAACATTAAAACAGCTTCAGAAATGTCATGCACGTGTTATTAGTCTTATTACTCACATGGAATCAACCTTCTCTTCAGGTCCCTGCACTTGGCCTGTCACAGTGCCTTTGCTGGTATTCTTCACCCAGCCAACTACTCCTATTTTCTTAGCTTCACCTTCAGTGTACTGGATTCAGAGGAAAACAACAGAGAAGAAATCCATCATCAAAAGTCTGAATTTCTAATGTACTTGATTCTAATATTCAGAAACTGTGAACCTGATAATCATTTTTTTCTAAAAATGCTGCCTATGCCAACATTTGTGTAGGCAACCTACAGTAATACCTCTTTTTATAAGAATCTTCACTCTGAACTTGTCAAAAAATGTTATAACTAAGATTGGGTCTTAGGTCAGCATTAGGCCTTGGTTTTGACTTTCAGTCTTGCAGAAATGGAGGCAGGGAGAGACAAATATAATAACTCTCTATGAATACATTTATTTCTCCTATTACTCTTTTCAAAATTTTTATCAGTATATGTTTGTGACAGAGAATATATTCACTGTAAGGTACTGGTACAGATACATAACTTGATCTTTTTAAAAATTCTTTTTCCCAGTTTCAAATTCAATTATTCTTATAAAATGAAAAAACAACTAACATTTTTGTTTTAAAGTATTGTAAGTATATCATATAAAATCTCTTGTGGATTTAGCTAAGCTGTTCAAAAACATGCTCTTCTGCTGGTTGTGGGGCACATGCCTGTAATTCTAGCTACTTAGAAGGTCATGGCAAGAGGACTACAAGTCTAACGCAGCCTGATCTATTTAGTGAGACCCTGTTTCAAAATTTAAATTTTTTTTTTCTTTTTAAGGATCGGGATTTACCTCAGCGCCTCAGGTAGGACCACAGTGCTACTGTGAGAAACTGGACTTGTCTCTTCTATCAAAGAATATAAATAAGATCACCTCTATCTTAAACTTTTTTTTCCCCTCTTCTACCCTATACCAGGACTGCAGTTGTTATAGTTAAAATGAACATCTGCCCCTTGGACTCTAGGAACACTTCCTTTCAAGGATATTCATTCCCTACACCTCCAACACTCTTTAGCAATCCTTCTTGGCAGCCCTTTAAGGCCCTCCCCTCATGCCAACCAGATTAGCCAATCAGAATAGTTTGTGACCCTTCAACCCAGCCAATGGGGAAGAAGGTCAGCTGCTTTTTAGGATATAAAGGAAGCCTAGCCTGTTGCTGCCTCTCTTGTCTGCTTGCTAACTTGCCTTAATGGTGTAAGGCACCCTTCTGCGGAAGTAAACTTGCTTTGGCAACATTTTTTTTGGTATCTAAGTGCTTTATTTTTGCACTGGAAAATTGGGAGTCTGGTTGCTTACTGGCAACACCACCAAAAAAAGTCTTCTGTTTGGAGGCCAGAGTAGTCAAGATCACTACACGCCACAGTCCAACTACATGAAGCAGCACAAATCAAAAGAGGTACAGCTAAGATATATGGAGTTGATTCTGAAAATAAGTCAATTAATGAAGAAAACAGAGACAATCTGAATTATGAAGGCAAGATATAACTGTCTCAAAACATACTTTTCTGGTGGAAACATGTTGAAACTCGTAGAAGGCTGGGACTCAGAGAGTTAATCTAGTGACTCTCTGCTCAGATTATAGGTGAAAATATAAACCAGAATTAACTGTCACAAAAGAAATGTTTTTAAAAATAAAAATTTAAAACAAAAAGGAAAAAATTTAAAACAAGACAAAGAATTTAAATTACTAAAACTCAGGGAACAACTTCCATATGCAACATTAGCATTTTTCACTACGCAGTCCAAAATACATTCCCTTGCCTAAAGGGTTTTTCCATCCAGAACATACGGGAGAGCCCACGTTTTGTATTCAGTATACTTAAATCAAAATGCCTAATTTGAATCACACCAAATGAGGTACTTTGGAAATTAATAGAAAACAATTAGGCATGGGAACACATGCCAATAATCTTGGTACTCTGAGCATCTTAGTGATTTAGCAAAACCCTGTCTCAAAAAAAAATTAATTAAAAAATAGAAATTTATAGAAAATACCTAAAAACTAGGAAGGTAGTAATGTTTTTAGTAGACTTTTTTTTGGTACCAGGAATCAAATCAGGACCTTGTGCTTGTCAGGCAGACACAGTGCCACTGAGTTAAATCCTTAGCCCAAGTAGGCTATTTTTAAAAAACAGCTTAAATAAAAATCACAATCAGTAATTTGAAAAAAAGTCAGCTATTTCTTTAATTGCTGTCAAATATAGAAAATAAGCAGTAGACTACAACTATGTAGGAAAATGCTTATCTTTGTGATTAAAAATAAGTGAAAATGCCCAGGCATGGTGTTATACTCCCATAATGCCTGCACTTAGAAGGCTGAGGCAGGAGGAGCACTGTAAGTTTGAGGCCTACCTGGGCTACCTAAAAACCAGCCTGAATTACACAATGACATCCTGTCTCAAAAAAAAAAAAAAAAAGTGTGATGAACACTTACCATTCTGAAGCAAACACCTGTATGAGAAAAAAAGATAAAAAGAAATGTTAGTTTATCTATTTTTTAAAAATTATGTATTTCCTATTTTAACTCATATGTTTATTAAAGATTAGTAAATGAAATGAATAAAACATTCAGTATCTATATGAACTCAGAGAGTGTTTTATTTTCTTTTAAAACAAAAAAAGATTTAAAAAATTAAATTAAAACTATGAGTTTTGCCGGGCGTGGTGGCTCACGCCTGTAATCCCAGCACTCGGGAGGCAGAGGCAGGAGGATTGTGATGTGAGTTTGAGGCTGAGCTCAAGGCCAGCCTGAACCACAAAGCGAGATGCTGTCTCAAAAAACCTTAAAAAAAAAAAAAAAAAAAAAAACTATGAGTTTTGGAGAAGTATGATAATATTTTGAAACCAATGCATGAGGAAATGCTGAACTAGTATTCTATTTTAAAGTGCTAAATAAAATGCCTATAACAAGAACAGTTGAGAATGGTCAGCACAAGCCTTACTTATCCTCAATTTTTAGAATTTTTTCTTTAAATGCAAGAACTAATCCCCTCTAGGCCTTCTGCATAAAAGCAATAATAAATGCAAGAACTAAATTCAAGTTTAACTGTAATACACTATTTTTTCTAGTTATAATTAGAACCAATGAAGCAATATCACGATAGGATATACTTGACAATAACTGTGCTTTTTTTTTTTTTTTTTTTTTTTTTTTGAGACAGGGTCCCACTTTGTAGTTCAGGCTGGCCCTGAGTTCACTATGTAGCCAGGTGAGTCTGGAACTCACAGTAATCCCCCTGCCTTTGTCTCCCAAGTGCTGGGATTTCAGGTGTGAGCTACCATGCCTGGCACTGTGGTGTGTGGTATTGATTGCTGGTGGGGATGAGTCACCACATTCAGCATCGTTGTATGTAGTTACCAGGGATTGAGCCAGGGCCCTTGTACTTGCAAGGCAGGTGCCAGAACCACTGAGGTAAATCCCCGGCCCCATAACTGCTTTGGATGCACCAGTACTAATGAAGATTAAGTAAATGGAAATAATCCTTTGTATCTTTAAGGTTTAAATTACATTATCTTCATACTTTTCATCAGGTTAATTGGGTAATTTTATTAGTCTTGGTCATGTTGTCTCCATCTAAACTATGGTAGACCAAAACTCTCCATATTGGCCAAATATCATGGCATCAGTTACCCAACAAGCTGTGGGGAGATCCTTTTGACACAGAAGTCAAGAATATTATAGGATTTCATATCCTGTTCCACCTGGAACCAAACACTGATACATACAGAACTGGGCCTTGCAGTAAGGGTGAAAGAGAATATAAGCTGATTACAAATTTTCAAGGATACATGCTTATGATTTGGGGCCTGTTATGGCTTAGATAAAAAATGTTCTCCAAAGGCCTCAAGCACTCAGAGGCAGGGCTCCTGGAAGATGATCAAATTATGGGGGTGATATAAATGTTTGTTGTGAGGAGGCAGGGTCTGGTTGAAAAAGGTGGGTCGCTTGGGGTGTGACCCGAAAGGATATCTCTTCTTCCCCAGCTCCCCCTGCTCTCCCTAATTCATGGCTACCTCTGCCTTCCTCTGCAGCGGACTTCCACCATGCTGTGTCTATGTTAAAGTCTGCTGAACATGGACTGCAAAGTTTGAAACATGAGCCAAAATAATCTTTTCTCCTTTTAGTCATGGGTGTGGTGTACTATGTCCTAGAGAATAAAGTAAGACTTGTTATGGAAAAGGGAAAGCCTTTTTTACATCTCTCCTGGAAATTGTAGAATTGATTTTATATAAAGAGCTTAAATCATTTCTGAAAATTGGAAGAACTTTGATTCAAAAGGATGCATAGAATAGGATTCTTTGTGATAGATGTGTCCCTCCACTGACCTATCATCTGAGAGTTGGCTAGAATAGGTCTAAGAAACATCAGGAGTACATCAGGTGCAGAAATACAGACTTTGTCCATACTTATTAAAACTTAGTTTTTAATTCCAATCTAAAATACACAGGAAATTTTCTTTGTAGTGCCCAAGAAGCCAAATAAACTAAAAAGCTTAAATTTGGAGAAGAAAAATAGCCATTAAGAAATATTTTGGGAATGGATAAACAATTATGATGGAGCCATGCAATCAAATACTATTCAGCAATAAAAAATGAATGATGAATACAAGAAATAACCATATGTATCGTATGTGTAAATCAAATGCAGTATGCTATGCAAAAGAGGCTAGATCAGAATGTGTAATTATCCGTTCTGCAAAAGGCAAAACTACATACTGAAAAGAGATTCGTAATCGTCAAAGCCTAGGAGGAAAGGAGAAAGCACTATAAAGAGACACGAGGAAATTTGGGGGGATGATGTGAACACGATACATTCAACTGTGGTGGTGGTGGTTACAGAACATAAATTATACGTAGATGGAAAAAATGAAAAATTAATTGGGAAGTCACAGAATATAGATCAGACCACTTCCAAGGAGGCCAAAAGATATGGCTTCTACACATAGCAATTGAGCCTAGTTAAAGGGATGTAGAAGATCAGGAGCTTGGATATTTTTATAGCTTTACAAGCAGATTTATAATAATGTTTCCTAATGGTACTATATTGTACTGCTGAATGAATATGAAGAAAAAGAGCAGTAAAGCAATAAAGACAGGATAGTATCACAAATGGAATTTTTATAGGGATATAAAGATATTTCAAAATATACATAAAACGTGCAGAAATGAAGAGTGTAAAGTATTGATCTGAAGGAGAATCAGAATAGAAAAGTAATCTGTTATATAGATGAAGGGAAAGATATTAGTAGATACAAAAGGCATCAGCAGAAGATTCAAGAAACTTCAGGCAACCAGACCATGAAGAACAAACAAAATGAGAGAGAAAATGGGCAAAACTGTGCGTTCCAAATTGTGCAGCCTTTCTATCATATGAATAAAGGGGACCCAGAACAGTTAGACCCTGACCAAGTAAGCAGACTGACAGTTTTTGTCAAGTCTATATTGTGCATATCCACCTTTGAATTTCTCAACAGTTAAGAGCTCAATGTATTAGCATTATGAAGAGAAGTACATAAAACTGAAGCCAAAAGAAATTGGAAACACGTGGGCTCTTTCCATACTTCAAGTGGCCAATGAACCAGCAGCACCAAGAGTTCTTTTTTAAGCTCAAATTCCCAGTTCTCTCCTCAGACCTCCAGAAGTAGAAACTCTAAAATAGAGTCCATAAATCTGGTTAATATTCTTTCCAGTTGATTATTAAACCCATTAAAGTTTAAAACAAGTGGCTAGCCCTATCTTGAAGGAAGATCTGGGTAAGATCTGAAATTTATACTTATTTCAAGCTAAGATTTGCATCATAGGCTGGGGATATAGCTTAATAATAGAGCACTTGCCTAACATGCATGAGGTCCTACATTAGATTCCCAGCTTTGTCAAAAAAAAGTTGTATTGGACCAAGGATTTAGCTCAGTGGTTCCAGTGCCTGTCTTGCAAGCTAAAGGTCCCAAGTTTGATCCCAGGTAACCACATATAACAATGCCAGGCATAGTGACTTATGCCCATCAGTAATCAGTACCACATACCACAGTGCCAGGTGTGGTAATCCCAGCACTTGGGAGGCTGAGGCAGGAGGATTGCTACTTGAGGATAAGTTCAGGACCAGCCTGAACTACACAGTGAGACCCTATCTCAAAAAAAAAAGTTGTATCACAAAAAAGAAAACTAAAAATATCTCATAGAGTACTGAGTATCTGACATACTTCCTACTGATACAGTTCAAGTTGATGTTGATTATAAATCATGTTCTCACCTATCAGTGTGGCCTCACTTATTTTACAAATCAGTAGCACCACTAACACCCTGGATGTTGGAAAGACAAACCTCCATACTCCTGCTCCCTAACTGAACCTGGCATGGGAACTTCTTAGGAGACCTGGCACTTACTTTGTTCCTTACAGTCTTAGTACTTAGGTCCAGAAACTGCAAATGAGACAGAAAAAGGCCTGCCATCATGGAACTTACAGCTTACTGTGAAGATGAGAATAAAGAGTAAAAAAAAATAAATGCAGACGATTACCTGGTAATATAAGTATGCATGTGCTTCTTTGTGTGGGGAGCATGAGAGTGCATTGCTATTTTAGATGAATTAGGAAATATTTCTCTAACGAGGTGAGATTTGTGAAGAAATAATATATAATATCCTGCATTTATTTTTTTAATCTTTGTTCTCATCTTCACAGTAAACTAACTTTCTACCCTATTCACACAAACCTAGGTCATAGTTGGGCATACACTTGTTAAAAAAATAAAAAAAGAAAAACTGGCTGATGAATATTTAATTGAAATAGTTAACTGCCTTGTACTGATTCAGCATTAATACTGCAGAGATACATACAACCATAGTGATTAGAATTCAAGTTTATTTTCAAAGTGATAATGCTGTTTACTGCATTAAAGTTCTAGAAAGAAGCCAGGTGTGGTGCTATACACCTGAAATCCTAGAATTGGGGGAAGCTGAAGCAGCACAATTCCAAGTTTGAGTCCATCCTGAGCAATTTAGCAGTGTAGCCAAACCTTCTCTTAAAAAATTTAAAACGGGGTGGAGATGAAACTTAGTGTGAAGTCCCTGGATTCAATTATAGCACTGCAAGAAAAAGCTTTAGAAAGACTCTCTGGAATTCTATGCTGATTCTAGCACAACTATACATACATAATAATATATAGAGAATAATAAACTACATCATTTATATATACACATTTTATATTTATATACACAGCTATAAAGGATAGCAAGAGCCATTCTAGTCTGATTTGTTTTCAATCCATGTGCATATATTAATTTGATTTAAATTTCCAAAGTCTTAAATTTTAAAGTATTTTTAAGTATGAATAATAAGGGCACATTTACTTTTCAAAAATCTCACAACAGTAAATCTGTCTTACTAGTGAAATATTTAAATTTAAGAGACTTATTTAAATTTAAACTCAGTCCATACTGTTTGGTAAACTACATAATGCCAATGTAATTCATTACTTTAGTCAGTGACAAGACTGAGATAAATCATAGATGAAAGATTCAACATACATTTAATACAAATTCAATACATACATGTTTAAAATGTATTTAATACATGATACCTATGGTGTGTATTGCTAGCTGTATACACAAAAACCGTTCTCTCTTGCTTCACTTCTAACAGAACTTTCATTTTACTTGGTGATAGCAACGTATCCCTTTATATTTCCCAGACTTTCTTATCATGGGGTGGTCAGAGAGATAAGACATTTGTGCAGGCTCTTTGTAAAACTCTTCAACAAGGACTGACTCAGTGAGAGCAATTACATTTACGGCCTTTCTCTTCTCGACAATACTGTCAATAATTACAGTCATAGCATTCATCTTCAAACCTTGAGGAAAAGGACAATAACATCAGAGCCTTTGGCCTAAGTTGCTAGGAGCTCTGACATGTCTGGGGAAAAGGGAAGAAGGAAGGAACAGAGCTTCACAGGAAATAAGAGTAGGTTTCTTTTGGGGAATGGAGCTAATGTTTTGCAAATGGATAATGATAAAGGTTACATTGTGAATACTAAAAAAGTCAGTGTATATTTAGTATCTATAAATTGTACCTCAGTTTTTAAGTGATGCACAACAGACACACAGAAAATAGGAATGCAGAAAACAGAACTGTGATGTAGTCTTTCCTACTCGATCTATAGAACAAGGTTTACTGCTCTCCAATTTTGCTTACTGTATCTCCCTACTGTTCCAGGCCAAAAGCACTCTGCAGTGCAGATCATCTTGAAGTACTCAAGCAGAACCAAATAGATAAACTCTCCTTAATTTCACAGCTTATTTCTGTAGGAGAAAACTTCTTGCTCCCTAGAAACAGTTCCTTCCATGAGGAGGAGTATCATTAGTATGACACTCCTGGTCACCCTCTACCTGACCCCTGACTCCTCCTTAGGGACATGCAGTGATTCATCTACTGGGTAAATTTAGAAATAGAAGCGTGCATAACTCAGGTGCTTCTTCCTTCTGCTGGGAGAAGTTTCCGTAAGGGATCATCCTTGTGTCAGTCCTGGATCAGCTCTGCCTGTGTTGGATTGGGTGTGTCTCCGCAGTCTTGATCATTACAAAGCCCAGCTATCTGTGCACATGTCACACTGCCAAAACTCCACTCTACTCTTTGTTTTCCTTGTCGATAGCTCTCATAATGATGATAGATGCTATTTACTGGGCTCTCAACAGATAACCCTTGTTTTAAGTCCTTAAAAGGAATATGTGGTCAAGGGCTTTTGAGGCCTGCACCCCATTAATTCTATGTAGAGCAGGGAGTCCTGCAGGAATCAACTTTTCAATGAAATTTATCAGAATCTTTCTAAGAGTCCTGACAGGGGTGTGATGCGTACCATTCAACTGACAGGGGAGAGACATCTACACAAAAACAAGAGGCGAACATGGAGAAAAACTTTCTGCAATTATGAGCATGGAATACAGCACTTTTAGGTTAGGGCCCCTATTGAAGATGTTTCCATGGGTTTTCACAGTATTCCATGCTGTTTCCACCTCATTTGCTAAAGAGAAGGGAAGCTGATTTGACACACTGCTCTGGAAAGGGGGACAGATATCAGCCCCTTCAGTCACTAACGACTCAAGCATGGTGTATTGTTTCTTGTCTTGTGGAAAGATGGATCAGAGGGGAAAAGGAGGTTTATATTTGCAAAGCAAATATACTTTAAGTCTACAAAGAAACACTGATATTTAAAGATACCATATGATGAATTTTAAATGTCAATCACACTTTCATACTGTGCTATACTCCTTCATCCTAGGATCCGACTGCATATGTCAATTTTGAATGCAGGATGTGACCTAGTTACTACCTTACAAAGCACCCCTTAGTGATTTCAAACATTTTTAAATGTTAGATAATCGGTCCTTTTATGGAATAAACTCCTGACTCACTTAACCTTTCCCTGTGGTCCAGGGCCTGATTCCCTAATGCCTTATACCACAGCATCTTCCAAACTGCCCAAACAGTCATCACACTACTGTCTCTTCTCAAAGCTAACTATCCCTTCATTTTAATGTGAGACACAAGTTCCCCCCAGAGGAACATCGCAGGGGGGGACATAAGAACAAGACACCAGCCTCATCTTCAAAATGTTATTCTTATGTCTAATGAGAGACACAAATGTGTAAACAAATAACTAGTGGAAAGCAGAATGAATAGAACTCTAAACAGAGAAATGGATTTAGAGTGAATTATTTATATCTATGTAAATTTTCAACCTCTAAGACACAGCTTTTCTCTTAGCCATATAAGGATAAGTAAAATTATATACTCTAAAACACGTGATAAATCCATTTCATAATTAATTCCAGTTGATGTTTTTAAGAAATCTCTAAGAAAACTGCTCTCACCACGCATGGTGGCTCATACCGGTAATCCCAGCACTCAGGAGGCAGAGGCAGGAGGACTGCCATGAGTCTGAGGCCAGCCTGGGCTACCTAGGGAGATCAGGATCAGTCTGAACTACAAAGTGAGAACCTTCTCAAAAAATAAAATTGCTCTCTAAACCAGACATGGAGGTCCATTCCTATAATCCAGCACTCTGGACGACTGAGGTGGGAGGATCTCAAGTTCAAACCCAGTGCAGGCAATTTAGCAACTTAGCAAGACTGTCTCAAAATAAAAAATAAAAGAAGGGCTGTGTTTGAAGCTTACTGTGAAGGCCTTTGTTCAACCTCAGCATGGAAATTAATTCGCTAATCAATTACCTGATTAATTCAGAAAATAAATAAGAAAATTGGTACTTGTATCAGTACTCCAAAAAGCTATTCTAAAGCTGAGTTAATACTGTCAAAACAAACCACTGACTTTCCAAGGCACTTGTAAACCAATAAGGTGCTAGAGCGCATTTCTAGGATTATCATAAGTATTCGCCTAAGAGCTGTGAACAGTTCAATTTCCCTTTCGAATTTTAGATATTCTGGGTGTAAATATAACTAAACATCCCCAGACACATTACAAACCAGGATATAGTTACAAATGGGCCTCTGTTCCATTCTCAGCCCAAAGCCCCCACTGCAAGACAAGCTGATGGGGGAAGGGAGGCCTCGGGGCCTTTTGAGAAAGTGGAAATTTTACATAGAAAAGCATGGAAAAGAAGAGAAAAAGGTTATTTTTAGTGGAGAACTTGACAATCTATCTCAGCAGGTGATCATGGTCAATACCAACAGTTGTAAGTCATATTGAAAATATGTACCCCTAAAATTATGTAATGAGAGTGACACTTTTTCTTTTTACCTCTAAAAACCCATAAACTCAATCTCATGTCAAAAGTATCAGAAATATCCCAACTGGGGAGCAGTCTATAAAGTACTTTTTAAAACTGCCAAAGTCATCAAATACAAGGTAAGTCTAATACAAGGTAAGTCTAAGAAATTATCACAGCCTAAAGAACTCAAGGAGAAGACAACTAAATGCAAACGGAATCACAGAACACAAAAATGCTATTAGGAGCCTGGGGATTTAGCCCACCAGCAATCCGTACCACATACCAGAGTGCTGGGCATGGTGGCTCATGTCTGTAATCCCAACACTCGGGAGACAGAGGCAGGAGGATTGCTAAGTTCGAGGCTGAGTTCAGGACCAGCCTGAACAACAAAGTGTCTCAAAACAACAACAAAAAATTGCTATTAGATAAAAAAATAAGGAGATCTGAATAAAGTATGTACTTTTGTTAAAAATAATGTACCAAAATTGCATTATACCAATTGTATGTTCCCCATATCATCTTCTAACCTTTTCTGTAAATCTAAATCTATCCTAAAACAAAACAAAACAACCTATTTTCAAAAAGTGAAGGAAAAATAGAAGATATGAAAGCAACACCTATCCAAGGCTTTATATCTAGACTTTGTAGATAAGCCTGAGAACCTAGCCCACTATTTATAATATTGTTTCTATAAATGTATTTTTCTGAATTTCAAGGACTAATAAATTAATTCTTAGAACTCAAACTGTAAATTATGGTTGTAAATTGTGATTTGTATTAGAGAATACAAATATACAAATAGAATATACTGTCTTTGACATTTCGAGCATTTTCTGTGTCACTTTGTCAGGATGTTTTAAATTTGAACATTCTAAATAGAAATAAAACCCTCATTGATTTTGGTTACGCAATATTTTTTGTGTTCAGACCCAACGAGCCAATTTAAGCAACCGGTCAATTTTCCATATGGGAAAGTTAAATCATTTACCATTTTTTTTCTCCTGTGTTCATTTTTGTCACTGAAACTATTTTCACTGAGAATGGTTTTCATTTGAATATTTTAATATTTTCCTTACCAATCCACATTCTGTACATATTACCTTTTCCTAATTATATCTTCTTGCATTGTGAATTCACTTTCATAGCCATCTCTAGCAAGCCAGTTTTTCTAAGGATTTATTATTAAAGTTTGATTTCAACCCCCACTTCAGTACTAGGGAGTGAACTCAATATTTCCACACTGACCTACATCCCAGCACTTTTTTTATATACTCTGAGACGTGGTCCAGCTAATTCACTAAGGTCCCTGGGCAGAGTTGAAACTGCTGATCCTCCTGTCTCATGTTCCCAGAGTGCTGGCATTTTCAGACTTGTGCCACCACACCTAGCTTAAAATACCACCCTTAATTACTGTTCACTTTATACTTTTAAAATAATATTTTATTTTTAAAGATTTGTGGTCAATTATTTCCACATAATCATTACAATTTGTATAAAAAGCCAATAGTTTCTATTTACTTCTTAGGTAATCACAAAAAAATTGTGAGCAGTTCCATTAGATAGAAACACAAAGATCATTTTACAGAAACAGTGACAGAGAATACTCCCAAATGAGAGGCAGAATCAAAGGCTGTAGTTTTACTGATCAGGATGATTGCTTTCCAAACACATCAAACTTCCTTGTGGTCAAAGTCACATTGATAGCCAAGTGTGGTAGAAGCATGTGCCTGTGATCCCTGCATCTGGGAGGCTGAGGCATGAGGATCAGGATCACAAGTTTGCCTCCAGCCGGAAGCATGAAAAAACTTTAGAAGGGTTAGAAATGTAGCATGAAAGCCCTGTCTTCACTCCCCAACACACACACACACACACACACACACACACACACACACACACACACACACTCCTCAGGACCATCTGGAATGGCCAAATGATCAGATTTTAATGTCCTACTTTAGGACAATAAGGATGGAAAGTGTGCTGAGAGGAGAACCCGTAGGAAATAGTACAAGCATAGGTTCTGGTATAGTCTATTAAAGTTGAAATCTCAGGCCCACTACTAACTGTTCAACCTAGGAAAGTCACTTCTCTATGCCTCTGTTTCTCCATTTGTTAAATAAAGAAAATGGGGTCATTGGGATGGGGTTAAAAGGAAAATGCACATAAAATATTGAGTACAGAGTTTGCCATATCCTAAGTTGTCAGGGAACATCAGTGTACATGTGTAAATACATGATTATGAATTTGTACCACATACTAAATCACTAACATAATGTACCCTCTTCCATTTAGCATACTGTAAATTGTCCTAAAGCCAACTTATAAAACCGCACTATTTATATATATAGTACATTTAGCATTCCCATACTTTTACTGCTGCCTCAAACTGATCTTCATATACTATGTAAAACCACTGTCTGCACAAAAGTACAATTGTGTAGTTAAAAATCACTAGAAATATGTGGTAATTAACTGAAAATATCATATAATACTGAAGTGTAAGTTTTAAAATCAGAGATGTAGGATCAAATTCCTATATTTCTAAAGGTCTATGTGAGTTATTCAAACTATACTTATTTTATTTTGTGAAAATAGAAATAAGACATGGATCTCATAAGATCGTGATGTGGATTAAGTAATACTAACTTAATCTCACTGAATGAGATACTCAGCATATAGAATACTTAGTAAATTTTTTATAAATACATTAACACACATAGACATGCATACATACCCTAACTACTGCCATCTCTAGGCAGTGTACCAATTATTTTAATCTTTGCCATCATTTCTATATTTACATAGTAGATTTCATATTTTATGTAATATGCCTTATGTTGTGGCAGTTTCCAAACCAAAGCACCACACCCACGGTGTGCCCAAAGACTTAACATGGTACAAATCCCTGAAAACTTTGATGGGCATCAATATCTAGATCTTCAGCTTATATATGGACTCCTTCCTAAAACTGACCTGAGAGTTGGTGGCCATAATTCTCCTTTCCCTCTTTTCACAATCAATCTTCGAAAGAAAGGC
>PVIR01034064.1:0-17436 GCA_004026965.1 Petromus typicus
TCTCTCTCTCTCTCTCTCTTTCTCTCTCTCTCAAACACACACACACACACACACACACACACACATGCTCTTGAAATTTTCATCCAAGTTTGTGAAACTTTTGTAAATCTGTTATCCCATACCAAGACATCTAAGAGCTATACTTTATAACTTCTTTAATTCAGTGCTATGGATTTCACTTGAATCTGGTTGAATGCCTCACCTCACTCCTCATTTCTGTTAACTGCCCTCACCTCTTCCTCAGACTATTGTACTAACAGTCCTTCCAGTAGGAACCTTATCTCTGACATCAGCTTAGATCACTCTCCATGAATCCGCCAGGGTCTATTAGATCACCTAGCAGCATTCTGCATGCAACTCCCACCCATGTTCCCCATATCAGGACTCTTTGACTTGTCCGTTTTATACTACCCACAATAATCACAGGAGATATATGGTATTTCCAGGCCTACGGGGATACTCTCTCCCTTCCCTCTTCAGTTTGAATTCCTTTGCATTCCTTAATTCTCAGCTTACATGTCTTTCTCTCAGAAATATCTTTCTTGGTTCTCAATAGAAAATTCATGTCATAAGTTCTTATTACAGTTTGGTTTTTCATCACGGAGGACCAGAAATGACTCAAATTCCACAAAGAGAGATAGTCAAGATTTATTTATTAGATTTCTTTATTTAAGTAAAATCAAATTTATTTTGCTTCTACCAACCCTCTCAGGCAAATGAGAAATTCAATTTCAATAATCCATAGAGAATTCTGAATGTCAAATTATGCCAAATACCTAAATATACCAGTAAATGCAGAGTGGCTGGGAATAGATGAAACTTTTGCAGCTTTTGACATCTTATGCACATAGTTTAGTGTTGAGATTTGCATCATGCAAGCACACAGGGTCAGTGCTTCCTAGTTCCAGACACGCTGCTCATGCGCCATGTTGGGGTCTGCAGATCCCTGGAAATACCCTCCTGGGCAATGGTGTAACCATGCCACAGAGAACTCAGCATTTCCTTGAAGTCTAATGTCCTCGAACTCCTCACCTCGCTCCTCTTTCCAGTCAGGGAACTCAGCCCCCTTCTTTGCTTCTCAAAGTGTCCTCCTCCTTCCTGCTCAGACCATCAGCCTCGTTCTACCTACCTCGTGAGCTGGTCCTTACCAAACAGTATCTTCTGGCCAAGTCTCTCCTATGTTCATGGACACATATCTTAGTTGACGCTTGATACAAATTAGCAATTCTAGAAGCCCTAGAAAAAAACCACTCAAATCACAGTGGCCAAGAAGCAGAGAAGAAAGAAACCAGGCCAAGAAGCAACCTGTCCTAGGTTGCTCTCCCAGAGATATGCCACCAACTTCTCTTCTAACAGCACCTGAAGTTACTGAACACATTAGTGGATGAGTCCACTCATGAATATACTCCTAGGTACCACTGAATGCATGAGAGTTGGGGACCTTCTAGAGCTAAACCGTAACAATGTCTCACCCACATTATTTGCATTAGCATATACACCTGCCTATTCTTTTCTATTCTGAACATCTAAATCATTTTCTTCCATTTCTCACCTGCTTCCTTGTTTCTCTGATCCATCTATAGGTCAGTCCAAATTATCTCCTTTCCTAGGAGTGTTGCGCTTAGCTATTCACTTCCACTGATATTTTATCCTGTATCACTTTGGACTCTGCCTTTATCCATTTAAATGAAAATGTTCTTGACAAATCACAAAGAACTTCATATTGCCAAATCTTCACACTTGTTATCTACATTTTACTCAACCCCTCAGGAGCATCTACAGATTTGCTCCTTCCTCACTGCCATTTATTTTGTTTAATGCCATTTTCCTAGGCTTTCCCAGAAGAAGGTCTTGCCGTGAAGTTTTAGCTCCTTTGCGTGTTTCTCTTCAACCAGATATAGATAAATTTCCTGAGGGCGGTTGAATTTCTGGGCCAAGTTCTGTTGGGCCACAAAGACATTAGTTCTTCTGTGGTGAGAACCCCAGGAAATCACTAAATTTATTTCTTCTATTTATTTGACCCTCAATTCATTCCAAAATGATAAACTTGACAATGGGGTTTATTAATGAGCATTTCAATGTCTAATTGCTCTGAATTATCTTTGTTTCCAACTTGCCATATTTGTAAAAAATCAGTTTTTCTGGCTTGGCTGCAAGATTTAATCCCCAAAAGGGAAATTTCACCTTGAGGGACCACTTCTTCTGTTCCCTTCTGTCCTGTGACTGTAAATGTTGGTTTTTCAAATTCATTGATTAAGAAACACCTCACCGATTAGTTAAGCTCCTGGCGTGTCTGAGTTTGTCGTGGAGCTGTGACCATGGATGTCATGTATGTTCACCCTCCTATTTCTCCCTGGAAGTGTTTCCCTGTTCTGCTTCCCAACTACCACAAACTGGACAGCTCTGCCGACACCTCCTTCCACCCTGACACTCCTGCACCAGAGCCAGCCAACCACAGACTGAAATCCTTAAAACTGGAGCCTAATTCCATCTCTCATCCTTACGTTGTGGGGCCAGGTATTGCATCTCAGCAGCAGGAAGCTGATTAGTAAATGTCCATGGCTGAGATCATCTACAGCCTTAAGATGGATGTCTTTTAACTCACAGCTATGTAGCAAACTTTACTGGCCCCTTAAGTCTTGTTACTTCTAAATCCCCAAGCCCACTAGACAAAATCTCCCAGAAGCCTGAATCTCGGGGCTGCATGTGTGAGTATGCCTGGGTGATCACACGCCTGGAAACTGTGGTCCACTGAGGAACAGCTACGATGACAGTGCTCAGATGGATGCAGCGAGGAGTATGTGGGTCCTACGCTCAGCTCTGCTCCTGGGTCAGGAGGGAGTGCTAGGGAAGGTGCTTTGCTGAAAGTCAGCTTCTTCACAGATGTGTCCGTGTCAGTCAAGACTTCCGGGATGTAATCAGAGTGATTCTACTGCACCCCACTGGTCTGGCCTGGGTATGACCATGTATTTGAAAATCTACACATGATCCAGGTAAAACAGCCTCAAAACTGCAAACACCTACAGCTTTTTCTCCATATTCATTCTATCTCCAAGGTTTTTATAAGTCCTCACAATATCTTAAAAGACACTGAGGAATAATTTCTCTGAAATTCCATCTTTCTGTCTCAAAATAGTACAATCCAGCTGCACTGGAGTCACTGGATTCGGAACTTCTAATGTTAGAACCAGTGGGGAGAAACGGATGGATTTTTCTAGTCCACAGTATTTTTGTATTTTGAATGTCTATTTTCAGGCAGAGGCAGGACTGAACTAAAAAATTTTTTCCCACTTGATGTGGTCTCTCTGACACTCCCTACTGCAGGCTGTGGATTCCAGGGGCTAACAGCACAGGTTCAACCACATTGGGAAAGAGGGGATATTCAAGAAAAACCCCAGAAGCATGCATAAATTTGTTCAGAGGAGCTAGAAAAATCTCAGAAATAAACTAGAGTGTTCAAGACTGAGAAAGTAAATAACAAACTATTATGTGGACTTTGGGATGGAAATGTCAGGAACTCAGAAATGAAAACAATTTAAAGAAATAACAGGTTTATACTAAAACTCTGTGAGAAAGAAAAGAGCTTTCAACCAAGCAAATGCTAGCATTGACTCTATGTATAGTGCAGGTGAGAAAATTCAATCTGGCCACCAAGCTTCAGGGCTTAAAATAAGAAGATTCTCAGTAGGGCAAGAGGAGAGATCCAGCTGCAGAAACACAGGTGAGCACAGGGAACTCTGTGTCCTCCAAGTACCAAAAGTTACACAGATCATCTACAGCAGGAAACCTGAGGGACCAGATGTCGGAAAAGAGCCAATGGCAGAGTCACAGATCTCTGAGGTCCAACCTCTGGAATAAGAGCAGCGTGTGGTGAGACAAGAAGAGAAAAGACACTTTGTACATAGTTTAAGAATGCAGTTTTCCTGTGGAGATGTGATTTATTCTGTTCAGCTGCAATTTCCATGGTAAACTAATTTGGAGTTAACATAGGTGGGATTTTGCCTGAAGAAAGAAGCTCAAATTATTTGTATCAACATGCATTTCAAGCAGATGATGCCCATGGTTCAGTATTTAGAGGATGTTCTTGTCTGTAGCTTGTTGTTTAAATTGCTATCAGATGAGGAGACAGAATCTGACTTGTCTTGGGGGGCTGTGCAGTCATGTGGTGCCTGGAAAGACCCAGGCAGACATACTGGACCTGGAAGAGTGATCACCCCCATCCTCCCTCACAAAAAAAAACAAGGGCAAGGATGGAAGAAACTGCTAAGTTTTCTAGGACCCTGTCTCTTTCTCTAAAACAAATTGCTATAACATGAAGACAACCATAGACTTGTCTCCAGTGTCCATTAAAATAACAGGAAAAGAACAATAAAAGTAAGGAAATACCAGCTTCTAGAAGAAACTCAATATTTCTTTTTACTTTTCTTTAGTTCCAAGGACCACATCGGTAGTTAGATTTCAAAATAACTTATTGGCTATATTCAAGGTTAGCAAAGAGGGTTGGTAGAGTCTTGTTTCTACCATGCAGAAGTACCGGGAGTCTTCTATCACATGCCTTTAGAAATAGTTTGAGAAAGCTATTCATCATTCTGGCAAGCCTGAACAAAAGAAAAATTGAATTTGGGATTGGTGTAATAAGATTTACATGTGGGAGGTATATCAGGGCCGCAGTAAGAAGGACGAGCTGAATGGGAAGAAATAAGTGTCAGGAAGATCAGTTAGTGAGAAGCCAGTTTGCTTCTCTGAACCAAGAAATTCACCATTCTCTGTGTGAGAACATACTCTACGGATTTGTTCTAGTTTTCTCAAGGTCTAAAATTGCCTCTCTATCCATGCATGAAAACATGGAGCTGAAGGAACCCAGTGACCATTCACATCCACCGTACTCACGAGTCCACAGACTTTAATTACATGGTGGGCTGCCTTACTGCAGGCTGCCTTTCTGTCTCCTGTGTGAGATTTTCCAGGCAAATCAGGCAACCTCAAGCATTTCCATCCACTGATTAGTGCTATTTAGCCAATCTCTCTCTCTCTTTCTCTCTCTCTTTCTTTGTCTGTCTGTCTGTCTGTCTGTCTCTCTCTGTCTCTCTGTCTCTCCTGACTTTCTCTAACTCATATGAGAAACTTTCAAACACAAAATCAGTGCTATATGGAAAAGAAAGGGAAAATTCTGTTGTCTTTGGAGTTGTCTAATTATATTTCTGAATTTTTTTTCATCATCTGTAATAGATTAAGTAGTAGTGCACACAACATAGTTAGGTGAATGCAAAAGAATCCAAATTATTCCGTGCATCTTATCAGATCATAATGCAATGAAATAAGGAATCAATGGCAATGTATACTGTGAAAAATACGTAAACACAAGGAAATTAAATAAGACTCTCCGGAACAACCACTGGTCACAAGTGAAATGAAAGAAGAAATTAGCTTCTACAATTAAGTCATAATGCATGCGTGACATGCCATGATTTGTGGGATGCAGTGAAAGCAGCCCTACAAGGGAAATTTCTCGTGATAACTTGTCATATCAGAAAAGCAGAGCAACCTCAAATAAAACAATGCTGAACCTCAAAGTTCTACACTTGATCTTAGCCAAAAGGCCGAGAAGCGATTGAACCTCAAAGTTCTAGAAAAGAAGAGCAGATTAAACCTTTTGATATAAAAATTCCAAATGATCCAATATCTGTCAATGAAATTGAAAAAATAATAAAAGATGTGTCAACTAAGAAATGTCCATGGTAGGTCCTGACAGATTCATTGCTGAATTATACAAGAACCATAGAGAAGGGCTCATGCCACTACTTCTTATACTCTAGTGAAATTGAAAGGGAAACAATACTCCCAATGTCATTTCTGGAAGCAACCATTATTGTGCCACTATTGTGGGAGGTCAATAAGATCGATTGAAATGATCAATCAGAGACAGGAGAGTTGGGTAAAATAACAAATTTATTGTCAGACAATGACCAACCCAGGAAACAGGTCCTTACCAGCTGGGAGGTTCTGTGGGCAGTTAGGAGTGTTCAGAAAGCGCAGGCTTACAGAGTAAGGGGGCTTGGCACTTTTCACTGCTGTGCATTCCACAGATTCAGTAAGTTCCACTGATTAACTATCTGGAAGTCAGTTACAGTAGACAGAAAGAAGTCACATGGAGTATGTTTAACAAATATTAAGCTAGTTCATGGCCTATAGAGTCATTTGGGGAAAAAATTTTACCAGGTACTCCTCAAGCAGAAGACTAATATCTAGAATATATAAAGAACTAAAACACAAGCTAATCTCTTAATTTAGAAACCCAACTCAAAGGCTGAGGATTTAGCTCAGTGGTTCCAGTGTCTGCCTGGCAAGTGCAAGGTCCCAAGTTCCATCCTGGTACCACATATCATAATGCCAGGTGTAGTGGCTCACACCTGTAATCCCAGAACTTAAGAGACAGAGGTGGGAGGATTTCTGTGAGTTTGAAGCTTGCCTGGGCTGTATAGTAAATTTAGGGCCAGCTTGAACTACAAAGAGAGACCCTGTCTCACCAAAAAAAAAAAAAAATGAGCATTTGAAATGAATAGACATTTCTCAGATATAGAAATACGAACAACAAATAAATATATGAAAAAATGTTCAACATCACTGGTCATTTAAGAATGCAAATTAAAATAGCACTGAGATTCTATCTCACTCTAGACATAATGGCTGTCATCAAGAAGTTAATCAATAACAAATGTTAATGAGGCCGTGAGGCAAAGAGAATCCTTTTTCACTATTAGTGGGAGTGTAAATTGGTACAACATGGAAATCAGCATAAAAATCCTCAGAAAATTAATACTAAAAATCCCATTTGACCCAGCTCTTCCCCTGGTATTTTCCCAAAAGTGTAGAAAGCATCATGTCACAGTGATATATGCACACCTATGTTTATAGCACCACAACTTATAACAGCATTTTCAAATCAACTTACTTTTGTTTTCCACACAGCTTTCTGCACACAGATCTCAGAATGTGGGCTCAGAGATGTTGAGCTCCCTGCCTCACAGTAGACTCTTTTCTCTCCTTCTCTCTGGACAGAGGAAGGGGTCCGCCAAGACCACCCTATCCTTTTGAAGACAGTAAACCATTCACCTCCTCAGTATTTCTCTAATAGCTTCATTAGCAAGCAACCGAATGAAGCATTGTCCAGTCTGCCAGAGCTCACTGCACTCCTCGGTACTAATACAACATTGTGGTTTCCCTGCTGAACTGAACAGTCTCTGTCCGTAGTCTGTTCATCTGCAATGAGTTGCAGACAGAAACATGTGTGCCAAATGTCAACATGGCTCCAATCTGCTTGGATCATGACTGCTGAGGCCCTCACATTTTAAGCCTTTCACTCATTGTCCCCACAAATCTTTCGGTTTAAAACTGTTTATTTTTTATAGCCCACATCCAATTTCAGAAAGGGTTGGATCATCTTCTTCCTCTAACTGCTGTGATCATATGAACCAGCTCAGTGCAAATGTCATGTTCAGTAGTGCTTGATATTTCAGGAGTCACACTTGCTCCAAATGCTCCTCTGGGATCACTGTGCACCTGCAGACCAGATTCTTCACGTCTGGTCACCTCAGGCCGGAAGTCACTCCCCGCCCTTCCCATTCATCTGGTCCCTTCCCCGACCTCCAACCAAACAGAGCAGTTGGAAATATTCATGTTTCATGTCTTCATTCCTGCTGGGTCAGGGGATCTTCAACTAAGCATGAGCCCTCTCTTGGGATTCGGATTTCACACTTGGTCTTGACTTGAGCACATCTGGGCCTCATCAGACAGTGAGAAAATTAAGAGCTCTTGTTTTGCAGGCTCCCTGTGGATCACACTACAGCATGAGCCAAGTGTGTTCATTAAGGAGAAGCCTACACCACCCAGCAAAGGCAGTGCTGTTCTTCTCTGCTTAGATCCAAAGTCATTTTCTCTCTCCTCCATCTTCTTCTTGGCCAGGCTCAGAAATCCTTCGTGTGGACACTGGTAAAAGTGTGAAAGCCACAGCAGTGTGGGAATTTCAAGCGAGCTCCTCGGCGGCAATTCACTGTCCATGGTTCTCAGACACCGAGTTCAGAAACACTCAGGGTATGTGTACTCAAGACCTATCACAGGTAAAATAAAAGCAGCTTTACCTGCTCTGTTTCATCAGACTCACTTCCCTCGACGTGGATTAACGAGGTGTGGATGGAGGCATAATGGCTTAGCAAGGACTACTGATGTAAGGAATATTTAAATATCACAAAGAGCCACAGATCTGATCAATTTACATGATTTTACCACTTCTAACATTTTAAATTCACTCTCTATGTCTTCATGTTGACATAGGAAAGAGATGCTGGGAAGCAGTGATTCATTATCTACAAAATCAAACCCTAAAAAGTGATTTAGCCAAAAATATTTTTTGTTGAGCTTAAGTTTCAAGCTTGGACACCTTCCAGAAGACTGGGGAAAGTCCTCCATTTCCAGAGTCCATGGAGCCACTGCAGGGGACAAGGTCAGGAAGTCACTCACCAGCAGTTGTCCTTGCTCTGCGGGGTGGCGGTTTGCTGACCTCCCACAGGTGAGTCCTCAAAGGTGAGGGAGTCAGAGAGGAGACGAGGAATGAGGCAAAGATGGAAGGATCGGACAGGGTTGGCTGGGTAAAGTCATGCTTGCCACTGACACACATCTGGGGGCTTCAAAGTAACAAGCTCCGTCCCTGTTCACACTGCTGAGCTTCTCATTTGCACCAAAATCACTTTTTCTGAGGGATTCAGGCTAAGGGCACAGCCACCACTCACAGAGTGTATGTCACCATTACCACGGGAGGAAGAACATGCTGCCACCAGCCGCAGTCATCCACGCCCTTCCTGGGAAGCGACGGTGCCCGCCGTGCCCGTGTTCTATCATCCAACTTACAGTCACAACCCCACCTAGCGGGCAGCAGAGCATAAGCCTACATGGGCCAGAACGGCAGAGCTGAGTCTCTCACAGGCTAAGACGACCACCATCAGGGATAGGAAAGGCGCCTTTGATGAAGAGTCACTGCCCAGGTTGCGGACGCTATGCGCTGCAGGGATGCATGCGGGGCACGTCCTGTGCCTGTGAGGTGAACCTACTACACATGAGGAACGATTCCTGCAAAGTCTCCCAGTAGGAGGTGGCAAACTGGCCTTTCGGAATTCCGCCCCACCCCTTCCGGGCAGGGCGCCACCCAGTCACTCTGGAAGGGGCCTTGCGCTTTGATTAAAGGAAGAAGAGAGCAGAGGACGCTTCAACTGAACAGAATGAAGGATGAGCGCAAACCAGGAAGGGCAGAGCCCGTTGTCTGAGGGCAGCTCCCAGCAGAATAGATTCCGCCAGGGCACGGGCTGGGCAAGCCTACTCCGCAAGGGAGCGGGCTTCGCCCAGAAGAGACAAGAGGCCGTGCAGGAAGGAAGGAGGCTTCTTCCCACTGCAGCTGCTGAGGTATCTGACAGCAGGACAATCTGGAGGTGGGCGAGAGAGAACTTCCGGGATACTTTATTCCCTGAGAGATAGTCACAATGATCCTTGTAACACGCAGGTTTGAAGTTGACTATAAAGTGCCAGATCTCATCAGATCTACAGCATTTCAAACCCTGGCTTTAAAGATCTCCTGCAATTTGAATGACCACTCTTAAGACAGAGTTCACCAGCTTTAGCCTACAGGCACGCGGCTCCTGTCCAGCTCCAGAGAGAGGAGTTAGCTAATGAACAGGACCTTTCCGCAGAGGCCTCCGGGAGCAGTAACTACTCAGCAAAACTCTTGCATCAGGAAGATGAATAAGTCATGGCCCGGAACCTGAGCTCACTGTCTAGCAGACCTATGGGCGACCTTTCTGAGCAGAAAAGAGGGGATGGCTCTGGGCCTGTGTTTATCTCCCTGAACCTGAAAATGAGCCTTGACCCAAACACAAAGCAGCAACTCCCTGCTATTAACTCCATCAACTAGCACTTCTCTGCCAGAGCCAAGAAATCCTCCCCATATCCTTGGGAGAACTTAATTGTCTGTTCATTGCTATTACTGTGATTAATGAGGGCAAACCACCTCTCGGCAATGCCCCATAAAGACAGTGGCTGCCGCGCCTCTGAACACAGGAGCCAGGAACTCTGATCCCCCCTCCAGGCCAAGCATTAACCTTTTTCCATCTCCCTACACACTGGTTCTTGGGGTCTATGCGTTCACCTGCCAGGACAGGGCTTCCTTTCCACCCCACCCCGCCTGTCCATGCCCACCCAGCTCAGTGGATCACCCAGCCCCAGCTCCTGGAGGAGCAGCTGCTGGAGGTCACCAAGGAGTCAGCCCTTTCCAGCGGAGGTGCAGTGGGGAAGCTACGCTGGGACTCATTCAGATTCAATTTATACTCTGCTTCCTTCTGAGTTTACAACACTTTTACTTTCACGGCCCTGGAAAGGCATCTCTGTCAAAATACACGCCATAGCATTAGGCCTGTGGAGGAGGCACTTTATGGTGCCCTTCCCTGTGAGGGTGTAAACGGGGAGGGCGCGACATAACTCCTGTTTATATGTTGGCCAATAGCTTCCACTGCAAGACAGAAAAGATCTTGCTGTTCCCATTAGGAAAGCTTTCTCTTCCCGAGGACAGTAATTAGCTAAATGCTCTCAAATGCCTCCATGAAAACAGCTGGGTGTGTTTCCAGGTGATGGTTCAAAGCTTTGCTTGTAGGGATCTTGGCCTTTCTCGATGTTAATTGCACTCTGAGAAAAGCAAGGGAAATACCCAGTAGATGGCCAAACGAGGGGTTCAGGCAGGAAGTAATTTATAGCAGGAACACACAGACAATGTGAGGGGTACACTGGAAGGACCAGTCCCTGACATGTGGTCACTTCCCCCCAAACTGAGCAGCGTGGATGCTCAGGGAAATGGGATCGCCCCCAAGCAGACCTCAGCTGGGCAATATTTATTTTTCAAAATGGCATTAACTTTGTACGTTGGCTGATTTAAAATAGGTTTTCTGCAGACATTTCAATTGTAATCTGATTGGTAGATTAATTAAAACTGAACCACTCTTCCTTTTCTGGTAGGGTTGTGCTCCTTCTCGGCTCTGAAAATCTTCATGACCACTCCGGTGTGGTCAGCACAGCACTGGACCCTGGGCGCATGCGTCAGTAACACGTAGACAGCTGATTGGCTGTCAGTAACATGCAGACAGCTGATTGGAGCCAAGAGCCCATCAAGAGCAGGACGCCGGTCAGTGCAAAGTAGAGCAGGAAGAGGGCCTTGGCTCCAGGAGTGGAGCTGATCTCCACAATGAGACTTTAGTCAGGGGAAGTATTCTGAGTACCCTTCAGGCCCAGAGTCTCCAGGGATGAGGTTGAATAAACAATGAGAAAGGAGTAGATGGAGCTAAGATTGAGCCAAACTAAAAACTAGCTCCACAGGTTAGGAGACAAAACTCACAGTCCAGAGGGGGTGAGGTCCCTGAAATATATTTATCGCAATGGAATACTAATCTACCTCACAACGTGGACGATCCCATCATTTGCCTCATTGTGGATAGCCTGAAAGATGTCGCATTAAATGGAAAAAGCCAGACACAGCAAGAGATGTGGTCACTCAGAAGCCTAACAAAGTTGAACTCATAGACAGAGGAGGGTGTTGGGTACCAGAGGCTGAGGAGGGAAGGTATCTGAAGGAGTTGTTGATCATTAAGGAGCACAAATTTTGATAGGTAGAAAAGATTTTGAGATCGTGTAACAGGCTGATTATAGTCAATACTAATATACTGTATACTTCAAAATCACTAAAGGAATAAATTTCAAATGTCTTGCCATAAAAAAATGGCAAGTATAGGAAGTGATGACTATGTTAATCAGCTTGATTTACTTATAATTATAGGATCATATCAAACGTGCCTTGCACTGTACACAAATGTGATCTACCTATCATAAGTAATACTAGTGATTTTTTTAAAAGAAAGGTAAGAAGTAGAAGGGAAACTGGACGATCTCGTGGAGCCCTGGGTCGTGGGGCAGGAGGGAGACTTGGTCCAGCCATCCCAGCTCCTGGACTCATGGTCTCATTGAAGAAGAGCCAAGTGTTATTGGGCCACCAAGATCAGGGAGACACACAGCAGAGCCCTTCCCAGCAGAACAGGAGAGAAGGAAGGGCTGGGGAGAGTGCAGTGCGCCCAGAGAGCCAGAGTGGTTTTCTCTCAGCAACCTGTTGTACATGGGGCTTCTTTGCCTCCGCTGCTTTTGAGGAACTGGGAGCATGAGACTGGCAGATATTCTAGGAAAGGAAGATGCCCAGCTCAGGCCCCTGGGTGAAGCTGGGCCTGCTCCCTTATGGTTTCTTTGTTTCTGCACCTTGGGCTCTGCTTTTTGGACACCTTATGGGCGGAAGAATGAGGTTAGACGCTCACATGCCTTGGACTTTTTATTAGTGACATTCTGCTGCTGGGCTAAGATGTGCGGTGTCCACAATTTAAGGGAGGATGGGTCTGTTGTGGCTCATGTTTCAGAGGATTTGGTCCATGACCAGTTGACTCCAAGGCAGGAAGAACATGACACAGGACATGGTGGAGGAACTCTCCTCACCCCATGTGAGCCAAGAATCACAGCAGAAGGGGACGAGCTGGGAGGAAGAGCACAGTCTCTCAGGCTCCAGTGACTTGTCCAGCCGGGCCCCACTTCTTCACAGCACAAGGGCTCATCAGCCTCCCCATGACCCACTCACCTTCAACACAAGAGCCTTTCAGTGTGGATTTTAGGCCTGAGCCACACTAGACATGCCCTCGACCCTTGTGATTCTCAAATGCTGTCTCAGCTATGAACTCCCCTTGACCACACCTGCTGGACAGGTGCCCTTTCTGCAGCTTGCGCCACCCTCTGCTCAGTCTCTGTTGTCCTGTCACAACACCTTGGCTCCCCCAACAACAGGTGTGCCCAGGCCCTCCTGTGCTTCATTTGTGCTTCTGCTCACAGTCATCTCATCAGACACGGCTCCCCCACAGAGCTCTCCCAAGAAGAGTCCCAGATGTTCAGCCATCCATGTCCCACGGCCATGGTTTATCTTGTTTTATGAATGGAGCAAACACTGGTAATTTTTTGAGTGTTCGTTCCTCTCCCTATGTGAAACCCTGTGGCGGAAAAGAAAGCTTCCTCCTGAGATACTCATCTCTCACCCTCAGCACTTGCAAATTTGGTCCCTATTGGGGCAGAGGAGACTTCTTAGATGAGGTTCAACTGAGGGCCTGGAGATGCAGGGATGACCCAGCAACACTCAAGTGCAGTGACAGCCACAGGAGTCAATACAAGAGGGACGCAGAGGAGTATTCAGTAAGATGTGTTGTGTTGATGGGAAGCATGTGAGAAAGTCCATGATGCTGAGGAACACAGGTGACCTCAAGGAAGAGTAAATGCTCAGATTCCTCTAGACCCGTAGTGGCAAACGCATGGCATGCGTGCTGCCATAGGGCACTGCGTTGTCACAGAAAGCTCTAAAAAGTTCAACATCCCTGCTCTAGACCCTCCAGAGAAAGCTGATCCTGACAACATCTTAATTTGGCTCTGTAAGACCCGCTTCAGACTTCTGCTCCTGTAGAGTAATAATATTATATAGCTTAAATTTGTGGCAGTGTTTTATAACACCAATCAGAAACTAACGCAGGGTCATAGTAGGTTTTTCTAGTTGGTATGTGTTTGTGAAATATAATAATTACATTCATTTTCATGAGTAAACACATGTGCATCATACCTTGACCATTTTAGGCTCCTTTTACCCAACCCTTCCCCAGATCTTTGTCTCCTCCAAAAAGTTAACTTCCTTGATTCATATCACCTCCCCTTTATTTTACTCTTTAGTTATTTATGTTGTGGATTTCTCAGATCAAACCAATATATGTATCTATTTATCCTGTATCTAATTTATTTCACTTGATGTTATGGTCTCAAGATCTATACATTTTCCTATAAATAACTCAAATGTGTCTTTGTTTATGGCTGAGGAGTATTCCACTGATGTATATACCATGTTTTCTTTACCTATTCATCTGTCAGTGAGCAGTGAGGCTCTCTCCATAATTTAGCTATTGTGAATTGCACTCTCATAAATACAGGTGTACATGTGTCACATGATATGATGTCTTTAACTCTTCTAGGTAGTTACTTTCCACCACTGTATTCCTAACACTTAATCTTATGTCTAGCAAAGAGTAGAAAATAAATACATCCTGAGTGAATGAGTTAATGAATGAACAAATTAATTTCTCATGTCCAATAAAAAAAATTTGAGGACAGGATCTAGTCTATCTATATCTGACTGTACTTTTTTTTCACCTCCTGGTGCTTTAGATACTTCCATCGTTAAGAAAAAATACTAACTGATGTGGTGAGGGGTCAAGAGAGTAGTTCCAACTGTAGTCATGCATCAATTTACTAAACAACTGCCAGCATTACACACTTCAGCCAACACTAAGCACAGGAGTCCAAAAAGACTTGCCCAGTTGCCTCCAGTTGTTCAGGGCTCAGCTGGGGCCAGAGAGACTAGAACTAGCACGCCAAGCTGTGAAGCCTTAACTGAGAGCCTACTGTTTGAGAGGAACTTTGCTGCTCCTCATGGATTCTCCAGAGAAAGGAAATCAGTAAGATGTGTGTGTGTGTGTGTGTGTGTGTGTGTGTGTGTGTGTGTGTGTGTGTATGTGTGTGTGTGTATGTGTGACATGGTGATGCAACCTGGCAGGTTACAATCAAGCAGCTTTACAGTCAGGCAGATTTGAGTTCTGGTTTTGGTACTACGTCATTATTTTCTCTTCTGTAGCCTCAGTTTTCTCACCGCAAATCAGAAGAAATAGTATCCCCTCAGAATTGATGAGGGAATTAAGTCAACAAATGCACAGAAACTGGGATTAACTGTCTGCATCAGCTTGGTTGTGCCATAGTGCCAGACACTTAGTCAGACTCCCTGAGTGTGTCTAGGGGTGTGACTTCAGATAAATGAATATTTAAATAAGTAGACTTCGAATGGCACAGCCTGAACTCCATTGTGAGAATGGGCCTCAATCAAGCAGCTGAAAACCAGAGGGGAAAAAAAGATGGCCTCGCCCAGGCCAGCCCGTCAGACTTCAATTGATGCGTCTGCTCTTCCTATCAGCCAATCCACAGACTCAGGACCTGCCAAGCCACATCATCACGTGAGACACACACATCTCACGGATTTCCTTTCTCTGGAGAATCCTGGTAAATGCAAACATACTGCTATATAATGCCCAGCAACCCCTACGCATTTTTTAATTGAAATCTTTATTGGTACATTACATATACACATCATGATTGCATTCAGCAATGAGAATTTGTACCAGTATATGACACAACTTAATTCTCATTTTTTCCCTACACATTTTTGCATTGCAGCTGTTTAATGCTCACAACACTATAGGTGTGGTGACTTTCATTATGCAAAGTAAATTCAGGATGAGGGAGATGAAACATCTTACCTTACACCCCATAGATAATACATACCAGAGGCGTGCTTCCTGCTCAGCAGCACCAGCCGTGAAAGCCTAGGCTTTCAAATACAGCTTCCTCCCTGCTCCAAAGGCTGGCTATGCTGCATACTCAAGTAGTGCAGATGTCCATGATGGATACAAACTAAAGACCAACATTTATTGAAATTCCGGAGTTCTTAGTATCTTCCCAGTGCATACAGATGCCCAGTCAATGAACATACTCTAATTCACTGGATTGTCCTCAAATGCCTCGGCTCTTTGGCACTGTTCAAATGAGCTTGGGGAAGATGCTGTATACCAGAGAGCAGAGGTTTCTAAGCAGCAGTCTCTCCTTTTACCCTTGCATTCTAATTCACTGCATGATGCATTTTCATCTTGCTACCATCACACAGCTCCTAACTACATTCATTAAACTCCCTCTGATCATGTCTCAAGTATCCAGATTCACTGGGTGCAGCCCCTCCAACCTTACTAAGTACGTATCAGCAAACATCCATTTCCTGTTTTCAAAAAGGAACTTCTGATGAATAATTTACAGACATAATATTTACAAACTGTTGCTAACGTTGCTGCAGGCCAAACTAAAGTTTGGAAATAATCAAACATTCCTGAATCCAGTTAATTTGGTCTTCAGGGAAGCTGGAATGACTAAGACTAGATTCATCTTTCCACCTGAGCAATGAAAATATAGACTCAAATGACTCTGTTTCCAAAGAGATCTCTGATAGATGTCTAATACACCGGATGGGCCTGAACTGTCCAACCATATTCCCTAGACAGAGATTCTGAGCCACAGTGCAGGGTAGGGAAACTCAGCTCTTCCCTGCACTGAAGGTACTGCCCCAATGGTCTAGGGAGCCCAAAGTAGATTGGCAATCTATTTATATCAGAAAGGAAAGAACCATGTGGGGGCAGAATCCCGGAAGTCTCCAGGGTCTCACTATGGAGTAGTCATCATTTGTCAAAGGAAGAGGTAAAAATTACAGAGGTGCAGGGCTTCACAAGGGGATGCAGAGGCAGTGGTCCTCTCTGCAGCCTGAAAAACCTCAAGAACATTGGATAGCTCTAGCATCAGCAAAAGGGAACAGTTACTCCTAGACTACAGGAGGTGAACTATGCCATGCATCCCAGGCAGACAATCCTGGCCCTCACTGTCAGCTCTCAAGCCAAGTCAGCCCAGCTGCTGAATATCAGAAATTCAGGTTTAATTGCAGTGGTCGCATTTTGCAATAAGCAAGTGGGTTTAGGGTTACACGTGGGCACTGGCTTTCTTAAAGTTTCACTGTCACTGTCCTAGACCAAGCGTCAGTAGGACCTTCTCTGAAAAATCTTAAAAACAAGACTTTACTACCTTTACCTAAGAGGAGTAAGTCGTGGTGGTCTATTGTATAGTAGAGTAATTATAATTAATAATAACAAGCTGCTGCATGGTGATGTAAGCATGCAATCTCAGAATTCTGGGAGGCTGAGGCAAGAGGATCACATCTTCAATCCTGGGGTGGGCAACTTAAGGACTTAGTGAAAACTTGTCTCCCCAAGAAATGTTTAAACATTACAGTGGTTCATATTTCAAAATGGCTAAAATAATATTTTGAGTGCTTCACCACAAGGAAATAATAAACATTTGACATGTCAGACATAGTAATTGTCCTGGTTTGATCATTGTCTGATGTACATATGTAACAAAACATCACATTGTACTCTGTAAATTTGTACAACTACATTCCAATTACTTTTTTAAAAAAACATAAGACCCAAAATAACCAAGTTATTTCTAAGTATTAACCCAAAAATATGAATAATAGCTATATAAATATGAAAAGAAAATATTCAGATTTCAAAATGATAAAATTCATAATGACTGGCATCAAACAAAAAATCACCTGCCACGTGAAAAATAGAAAGAAACACACACTATATGGGAGAAATTTTTTTTTTTTTTTTTAGGTTTTTGGAGACA
>PVIR01034065.1:0-17234 GCA_004026965.1 Petromus typicus
AAAAAAAAAAAAAAAAAAAGAAATAAATGTCATTTTATCCAGTAAATTCTATCTTTGCCAAAGATTTCTTTTCTTGTCTCTTATGTATTTAATTGTAATGGGGTATAGAAAGAATGGTAAAGGCAGGGGGAAAATGTCTCACACTTCTTTGATGTTGCCTGTGTGTAATAGACATCTAACTTACCAGGTTTAGTACAGGAAACACTGAAAGAGAGGACACAGGACACTTGGGATTTTAAAAATCACCAGAGCCTCATAGTCTTAGAAATGCAGCTTCACATACAATGAAAACTTTACCGTGGGATTCTTTTCTTTTGATGAAAAATAGTTTGGAATTTGACACATATCCTCTATGCTTCAAATTGAATGCTTTCAGTTATTAAAAAGAAGAAAGTAGCGAGGGGCCTTTGTAATCTGTTCACGGAAGCTTTTTTAAGTTTTCAAAGGGGTTTTGACTGCGTGCCCAGACATTATTTTGGTGCCTAGTTTTTTTTTAAACCACCTGATTTTAGGAAATGCCTTAAAATCACTCAACTTCTGATTTTATCTCTAGACAGCTGTGACACCAGAAGGAAATTCTATGAATGTACCCACACCCGTTACCACTGTCTTGACTCGAGCCACTGCTTTGGCCTCCACACCTTTACATATTTTTCACCTCTCTTATTCCTGGAAGCCCAACTATCCTTACAAGTCCGTTTTCAGACTCTTCCTTCCAGTTTTTCTCAATGCTCATTGTAACCTTTCTCTGGAGCACCAAAGCCTTCTACCTGAATCCACGTTGGTATGGGACAGTTATCTGTTAGTGTCCATGAGAGACTGGTTCTTGGATACCACATAGGTACCCAAGTCTGTGGGCAAATGCTCAAGCCCCTTCATAAAATGTCACATTTGCATCTAACTGACACATATCCTCCTATATACCTATGTCACCTTTAGATTCCTTGTAATGCATAATCAAATGCAAATACTATATAAATAAGTATTATACTACCTGGCTTAGGGGATACTGATATGAACAATAATTCTGTACATGTTTAATACAGATTTTTTTTTTTAGTATTTTCAGTACATGGTTGACTGTATTCAAAAATGCAGAAGTCCTGGGTATACATACAGAGCCGAGCATAATGGTCTGTTTTCTGTTACAATTGCCAGCTAAAAGGAGGACAGTTTGTGAACTGAGAGGACAGACAACTTGCTGAGACTTCCTAGCTGTGTAACCTTGGGCAAGAAGTGTCAGATCTCTTTGCCTCACCTGCCTCATTACATAACGAGCTAAGAATAATACCTCGCAGGAAGGTTAGCTGTGAGGCACTCTGGCTCTGCTGAAAGCCTCCTGAACAGGTATCACTGCACCCGGAGCACTGGCTATTCTAAGGTTAAATAAAACCCAAGTTTTAGTTCTAAGCTGGCATTGAATTAGTTTTGGGATGTTAGTGAATCACTTAATCACTCTGGGTTTTGTGATATTTTTCCAAAATGAGGTTATATTGATCATTTCTTTTTAAAAAATTTGATCACTTCTAAAGAGGCATTTAGTGCTAAAATGTTAACAGTTTCTGATAGTCTTAAATTCAGATAATCAGATGAGTTATAAAATCAAGTGCAGTGGATCTTTTGATTTAGATCTTAGATTTACTTCACATAATTTTTTACATTTTTATTATTTAACAGTTTTGGTTTATTCTGATAGTAAATCCAAGGAAAATGACCGTACTTTATCCTGTTTTGGCAAATACCATCTATATTTATATTTACAGTTATATATCAATATATATGTATATATACAATGGTAACAAAGCTACATGACTTAACTACCAAATACAGACAAATAATTCTAATTAAGATGTTTGCCATTAAAGCACTATAATCATTAGAAAGTCATAAAACTATATTTCAGAATGTAGCGATTTAGATAGAATGTTGTGTTGACAAGGATTCTTAATATGAAACATTCTACAGAATATTTTGGTTTTAGAAATCTACACTTTCTTTTTCATTTCATAGCCAAATAATTTTGGAGGGGAGAGTCCCTATAGTTACTTATAAAGGAAAGCCATGTGATATATACACATCCATCTTTACAGCAGAACAATTCCTAATAGCTAAATCTTAGAAGTAATTTATATGCCCATCAGTAGGTAAGTGAATAAAGAAAATGTGATACTGACACACAGTGGAATACTACCCTGCCATAAAGATAAGCTTCAGTCATTTGTAGGAAAATGGATGTACCATAATATTAATTGCAAGAAATCAGACACACAAGCTTAAATATCTCCTCATTTCTTTTACACGAGAAACTCAAGTTATAAATAAACAGCTATAAAATCAAGGGCAAAATAAGAGACAGATAATAGGAAGTAGGGAGATAGGTTTTTCTTAAATAGGAGGAGATCAAGGTGGAGGAAAGGAAAGAGGAAGAAGAGGCTTTGAAACAAGAGTAAGATGTGTAACGTACATGCACCACCTCCTCACCAGGAGCACACACAGTATGTACTACGAACAGTGCTAATACAAAAGGTGTTAAATAACAAATGGATGGTTACATAAAGCTCGATCCATCTGTGAATGGAAATGAAGGCATAATTTGCCTATGTTTTACAAAGTCATAAAAGAAATACCAAAATGCTAATCACATTAAGTCAAAATTGGGTACAACATTTAATATTGAATTCTTGCAAAAATCATATGGAATAAATACATGTATTTAATCACTGGTAGGAAAAAAAAAAGCATCAACCGTAACTAATTCTCTAATCTTATTAAGAAAATGAAATGGCCAAGCAGGAGGTAGGGAGCAGTTGGCACCATTAATTAGCAGGAAGTCCTGAAAGATATCGACATACAAAGTTTTTATCAAACAGCTGCTATCGTGGATCCCTGAAATGGTAATTTTTAAAATCCCAGTCACTTGGGCAGGAAAAAGGAAAAGGTTAAACGGGCTAACTAATCTCTAGTGTCAGTCTGCATCAAGCCATGATTAGAATTCAGGAGCTGCTGCCAGAGTCAGATGTTCCCAACACCTCTTTCCTTCCATTCAAGTCTTTAGCCATCAGGCCAGGGAAGGATACACACACTTAGTCAGCCCCAAATCACTAAACAGACAGGTTTTTAGAAAAAGTTTTCCAGGTGGTATCCTGGAGAATGTGGCATTCCAAAGTGACTTTTATTTACTTATTTAATTTTTTTTTTGTTTTTTGAGACAGGGTCTCGCTTTGTGGTTCAGGCTGGCCCTGAGCTCAGCCTCCAACTCACATCACAATCCTCCTGCCTCTGCCTCCCGAGTGCTGGGATTACAGGCGTAAGCCACCACGCCCTGCACTGTGGTATGTGGTACTTGTTGCTGCTGGGCGTGAGTCTCCACACCCAGTATTGTTATGTGGTTACCGGGGAATGAACCCGGGTCCTTGCGCTTGCAAGACAGGCGCCGGAACTACTGAGCTATATCCCGGCCCCCAAAGCGACTTTTAATGGAGAGCTTTTTACATATCCCTTATTTCCCTTCATTGAGTGTTTTGTTCTAATATGGGCTTTTTTGTCATCTATTTCCAAGGAATTAATTTTTCTCTCATTATAGAAATACGTATTTCAAATACTCAAAATGTCCTTGAGCTAAAATAAATGCTTAGCAGGAAAAAGTATTAAAAATCTCTTAGAGGCTCACTCCAAAAAACATTTTCTGACAGAGGTGGCAAACCTCTCGGGCTCTTTGAGAGACTCTTCAACCTTGCCTGGGGCGAGCGTCTCCTTTACAGAGGGCAGTGTTAGCTCTTGGTTTGGAAGAGCTCAGGGAGCAGGTTTCTGCTGTTCTCTGAGGCTGAATGTTCAAAGGACTGAAGATAATAAACAGCATCTTCCCTTTCAGAACCTCTAAAAAATAATGAGCTCTTTGTATTTTAAGATTTTTTAAAGAGATAAGTGCCCCAGAGATATGTAAAGACTAGAGTGGAATATGGGTTCACTGGCAAACCCATATAACAGACATTTCCTTGTACCAGCTGCCCAGCAGCTTCTGGGTTTGCCCTGGGAACAGCTTTGACTGCTGTTTGTATTTGCTAAGTAAATCGGAGTTAGCCTTAGAAAGAAGAAAACAAAGGCGACTGGAGCAAGACAATGGATCTTTGCAGAGCCATTTCCTATGAACACACGCTTGACAGGTAGTGCTGACACACAGCACATTAAAGCTGAATGGAAAATTACCTTTTTCAGAGGCACCCAAAATGAACATATTCTACATTTAACCTGAATAGACAAAGCCACCTGGGTTCATCCATTTTGTCATCCACGTCAAGGTGTGAAAAGCTGGATCAAGTTTTTACAAGTAAAATGTGCTTCACCTGTGAATCCCACCTGTCCCATGGCTCTGCCTTTCCTCCTCTCCTTTCTCCTGCACAGCCTTCCCTCAGGCAGCTGCCCAGGGAGGGACTGATGGGCTTTGAGGACACAGCTGGGTTTAGAATTTGGATAAGTCATTTATTGTATGTGAGATCCTGAGCTATTTATTCAGAGTTCCAGTCCATACTTGTAAAACCAGGATTAGGAGTAGTATCTACCTAATAGGGCTGCTGTGAGACATGAAAAGGAAAATGTGCTGGCCCAATGACAAAGGATGGATAAATCTTCATTTCCACACTTCTTTACCTCAAGACTTAGGTTGAGGGTGGACCACCATATGTGCCACTGATGCATGGACAATCAATTTCACATAATTAACAATCAATATCATGTGTATTTATCATGGTGTCTGTGAATCTGTTAAAATTAGCTTGCTGAGGACAGTAATCTGTTTTGTAAAATGCAGCTGAGCCTCAACAAGGTAAAGAAACATTACTAGAGATCAAATAATAGCATACAGCATGCAGCTAAAACACAGAACAATCTGTTGAGATTTTGGTGATGGGACAAGCTTAACACTTTAAATCGTTCATCATGACTCATTTGGGTTGACTGAAGGAATATTTTGCTTTTAGTTTTAAGCGTCTATATCACCTCTTTTCTGTTTCTGCCTTTCATTCCCCCACTTTCCCAGTACAACAGTTTTGATAACATTTACTATGGATTCAGTATTCTTGGGGAATTACCTTTCTTGTTCTTTTTGTACAAATGCTCACTGTTATATACTATACTCCTTACTGCTACATTCATTCTGTGAGGCAGAAAATTAGTGGCTACCATCCTCATTCCACTGGTCATGAAGAAGATGATACTAACTACTGACATTTATTAAATGTTTACTATGTGCCAGGCATTGTTCTGAATGCTGTACCTGTATTAATGCAGCTTTAGTTTTACTTTTAGCACTTTTACCTGACACATTATATAGTTACTTGTTCATTGTCTATCTCTCCTCACTAGAATATAAAAGCCTTGAGAGGAAATACACAGTCTTTTTTTAATTCAGAGTCATGTCTACAGTACATCTACTAGTGCCTGGCACAAGAGACATTCAAAGATATGGCTGAATGAACGCTGGTCTCCACAACATTCATTCTCTAAGAGCTGAGTGTTGTTATGGTCTCCACATCACATGTGAAAACCTGAGGTAAAGGGTGATACACAGCCAGAAAGTAACAGGGCTGTGATTTAAGCACTGAGTCTACCAAGATTGCTAATTTATGTTATCTTGACTGGGTCCAGAACATTGTTCTGGTCTGTCTACAAAGGTGATTCTGGGTAGAGCAAACTACCCTCCCTTGTCTACTTGGACCTTATACAATCCATTCATGGCCTGCACGGAACACAAAGGCTATGTAGGACAGAACTCACTCTCTGTGTATGATGGCACTGTGGCTTAAATATAAAATGTCTTTCCTAAAGACTCATATATGAAAGAATTGATCCTCAACAACAAAGTATTCAGAGGTAGGCCTTAGAGAGGTGATTAGATCATGAAGACTTTAACTCCTGCAATGGATTCATCTATTACATTTCATAATTTGTGGCATCACTGAGGGGTGATGGGAACACAGGTGAAGCCAGGTGAAGGGAACAGGTCATGGTGATGTGACCTGAAGACTACACTCGTTCCCAGCCCTGTCTTCTCTAGCTTATACTCTCCGCTTCTTGGCTGCCATGAGTGAACAGCTGTTTTCTGCTATGCCTTGCTGCCATGAGGAACTGCTTCACCACCAGTGCAGAAACAGCACAGCCCGTGGACCATGGACTGGAACCTCTGAAATCTGGAGCCCAAATAAATTTTTCCCACATTAGGTTGACTATCTCAGGTATTTTGTCTCAATAATGGAAAGCTGGTGAACATAGAAGGTCTTTGAAGTGGGTCACTCAAAGTCAATAAATCTGATTTCAGACCTAGAGTTGGTGTAGAACTTTATACTATTGGAGTTTTTTTGTTTATTACAGCATAACACTTTCCCTGGTTTCTTAGCCCTGCTCTCAAACTTTGTCAAAGAGAGCCCTTTGGCTCTCTTCAAATGTTCAATTCAAAAGGAAGTGAATGAGAAGATTAGACTCAAAAGGGTGTCTGTGGATCATAGTTTACCCTTTTATCTTCTAGTCCAACAAGCCCATCTGTCAGATATTTAAATTAACATTTCTAGGAAGTCTAGGTTGCCATCAAGCCACATGCTCCCCTTTTCTCTTATATTTTTGCTAAAGTAACCTGAATACCACTAATACTAAGAAACAGAAGTGAGCAGGTGATACGACGCTTACTTTCTCTGAGTGGTGGGAGCAGTGTTAACATCTAGAGGCTTACCGGGGAAATGGTTCCCGAAACAACAGGGAGAGAAATAAGATGATGGTAAAGGGCCTGGGCTCTGGAGCCAGAATGAGAGTGGAGAGCTCACTTCCCTATGAGCTATGTGGTCCTATGGAAGCCCCTCTGCGCCTGGAAATCTGTGGCTACTGGATGTGCGTAAGGACAGCAATCACCTCACGATGAAGCCATATGACTTGAGCTAATGGAAGTAATGTGCAACGACTCACACATATATAATAAGCATGCAATATGTCAGATCCTCCAGCGACCATGACTGGTTACATATAAACAACTCTTCTTTCAAGTTAATAAAATCCACATTTTAAAAATGGTTTAGCAACAAGCTTGCTAACTAGAAGACTCATTTCCAGACCTCTATACAGCCTTCTAGGGTCATGGTGTGAGTTTGGGCCAATGAAGTGTATCTGAAAGTGTAATGTAAGATTTACATCAAGTCTCTTTGAAAGGCAAGGGGCTTCTGTTCTTCCTTTTTCTCTGTTCTGTTTTTAGAAATGCGGAGGTAATGGCTGAGGCTTTACAAATAACTGGAACTATAAAGACAAATGTTGCAACTGGCTTTCTCTGAAGAGTGGATAAGGAGGAGCCTGATTCTTGAAGCTCTTTATGTAACTCACATAACATCACAGGGCTATCATTTTTTTTTTTACTTCTCTTATAGGTGAGAGAGTATAAACTTTTTCTTTTTCATGCCATTATTTTGAGTACCTTTGCAACTGATAGTCAAACTAATCTTAACCACAAGCCATTCTCGTGGTGTTCTAAACATTCACATGAATGCATGACACCATTCTGAGACCTTGTTTTCACACAAAATCAAAAACGAGCAAAAAGACAGAAGAAGAGCTGCACGTCTTAAAGCCTTCTCTCCTCTTTTGGATGCCCACACTGATGCCACCACCCTCTCCTGCTTAGTCCAGCGTACCATACTCTACCAGTTTCATACTTCGCACTCTATCACAGCATCTACCTTTCAAGTCATCACATCACAGGTACCACATGATCCACACAACCTGGACCAATCAGATTCGGTTCACTCTAAGGATATATAATCTTAAGGCATTTCTTTCTACTCGTCTTCCTGGGCATTTGTATGTTACTAGGACAAAGCCCTCTGACAGAGTGGTTGGATATCAACAACTTCTGCAGAGACTACATTACGATTGACCTACTTTGGAGGTCTACTCAGCCGACTCTCCTCTGTTGCTAAGGATGGCTGTGACTTAGCATATTTCACTGGTAGGAAGAAGTTAATACACTTTTGAAATGTTCACCTTCAACTCCAGGAATTTCAAGGACTGAGAGTGAATGAGTCTGAGAAGGCAAATTAGTAACATTCTCAATTATCTGAGGTTATCTAATTTATGCCTGCTATTTTAGCAATCACTGCTCTATCATCAGACTATTGATTTTACTCTATTTATTGCATAAATTTCTATATACAACGCAAACCAGAAGATTATCAATTTATAACAAAATACCAATCAGTGGTTGCATAGGGAACATAAACCATTCTCGAGTCAATGGAAATCAACCTACAGCATTGGTGCTATGGGTGTATCACTGAGCGCTCTAAAAGGGTTGTCAACCCTGTCCTAACTGCCAGTCTACTGTTCAAACATACTTCGTCTTTACTGTCTCCTAGTGTAAAATGGACACAGTCTGGTTTGCTCTTGGTGCTGGGTATTGAACCCATGATTTGCACATGATAGGCAAGTACTCTGCCATTGAGCTACACTCCCAGCTATGAATTGAGTATGTATGATGCATAGACTTCATCTGAATGAGATAGAATATGAAGTGTAAGGAAAACAGGTGCCACCTCCTTTTAGCGCAAGAAGAGTGTATGTGCATTCATGAGAGAGGGGAGCAGGAGGATGAAGTGGGGTCAGAAGTCCTTACTTTATGGTCTCTGACCTCTGGACTGGGCTGAGCATGCTTTCTGGCTCAAGTAAAAGTTCCTCTCCAGGAGCTCAAACTGATCTATAGATGACATTATTAAAACCTCACTGCCCGTCTCCTCTATTCCTTAATTTTTCTGATGATTCTGAGAGATTAACACGCTCTCAGAGAGGCACTCAAACTTGGTAGCCTTTTCTAGAGTCCAGCTCCTTTAGGCTTTTAGACTGATGGAGATGAGAGTTTTGAGAATGTGTAGCTGACTTGATCCAACTGTACAGAATCTGCTCCGTGTCTAAGTAGAGTTAATCGGATATACCTAGGAGAAAGGACACTATACATAGCTTCACCAAGATACAGATCTAATGCCATTCTCCTGACTTCTCCTGTATCTGAAGATGAAGTTTACTTTGGCCGCTGCTATGCTGATAGTACACTAGTTTCAGACTTTCATCAACAGGTTTCTACCCACAGCGCTGTAACGGCCAGCAGACTTCTTTTGTAAAGCATTAGGGCAGGTTTATATTTACACAGAACAATGCCTCAGCCAAGGGAACCACAAGGAAAGTATCAAGAAGTCTTTGTTTAGAAGAGTTCAATAAAAGAGGACACAGAATTTCTACCTGATCTTGTTTAGGAGTCTCAGAGGCACAGTGCTCAATTAACTGTTAAACTGCAAGGCTTCTATAAATGGTGGATGTTTTGGGTTAACAAAAATGAACCAATTACATGAAGCACAAGTGGCTAATCTGCCCTTATCATCTTTTTTTTTTTAGTTTTTTTTTTGAGACAGGGTCTCACTTTGTGGTTCAGGCTGGCCCTGAGCTCAGCCTCCAACTCACATCACAGCAATCCTCCTGCCTCTGCCTCCCGAGTGCTGGGATTACAGGTGTGAGCCACCACGCCCGGCACTGTGGTATGTGGTACTGGTTGCTGCTGGGTGTGAAAAGTATCTGAACATGAAATTAATACATAACAATTATCAACTCAGTTCTTAAATACAGCTGCAGCAAATATGTCTGAAAGATACAGATTTATCATATACGTACAAAAAACTACCACATTTTGTGGAAATGTCACTCATTTTATACAAGTTTAATTTCTAGGTTATTTTAACAAACCAATGTCAATGCAGCATTAAAAATGTAATTCACCAAATTATATAATAGACATATGGCTTTTTAAGGAAATGGAATTTGAAAATCATCAATCATATTTTAATAGTAATTTTAACGTTCTACATCATTAGCCAAATAATTGAAGTAAAATGGCCTAAGCAAAAGAGAGAGGGAGAGAGAAGAAATTAAAATAGCCAAAATGAAGTAACTACATTGTCAAGTCCCAGAATGGCAATAGTTTAAAACAATGAATTGACATAAAGATCCCATATGATCTAACCAGTGAAAAATATACTTTACTGAGACATCTTTACGACAGTTTCTTAGAGCATGCTTATATCTACTGCACACACACTTCAAATAGCTCTTTCCAAATGAGAAAGGGGCGGCAACTATAGTAGTACACATTCATCTAACTGGTTGTATATCTCAATCAGGTAAACCAGATATTTCATCTATTTATTCTCTGGCTTGAAGTAAGTTCTAAACTAAGGAGTATGAATGTTTGGTCCTAAATGCTCCACAAAAGTGTATGTGTCCAAAGCTTGGTCCCCAGTGTACAAGATTCATAAATGGGGCTTTTGAGAGGTGACGGGATTAGGAGAGCAACAGTCGCCTGACTGGATTAATCATTTCTGGATTCCTAGTATTACGAGTTTCAAGAAAGGAGCACTGTATAATATCAGCTCTCCCTGCCCTGTTCCCCCCACCCCCTGCGTTGAAGTGTGCAACTTGGATGTGTTATGTGATCCTGGCCATGGTGCTCTTTCTGTCTCACAAGCCCCGGGCCAGGAGTCCAGTGGAGCTGAAATCCAGATAGACTTCTCCTCCTTCAAGTTGATTTTCTCAGGTGTTTTGTCAAAGTGAAGGAAAGCTAAAGATAAGTAGTGTTTCCACAAACTTGAGATGTGAGCCAAAAATGTATGTAATAGAAGAAGGAAGACGTGCTTACCGTGTAGAGCTCATTAAGAACCTTCATTAAATCCTCATGAAGTTGGAATGCAATTTCTTTGCTCTGTAATTAAGAAGAAATTAAGAAGAATATTTAAAAACATAACATAACTTGGTTCTAAATTATTTATATCTCAAAAGTCTGCTGACTAGGGGTGGAGGGGCAGGTACAGCAGGAGCTGGTGTGCTTCTGAAAGATTATAGCTCTTTGCATGAGCGGCCCTTGCTAATGCCAGCCAATGGGCACCTGTGGTTTCCACAGGCTGGGAGCTGCCATCACCAACATCAGACTTTCTTGGAAAGATACAAAGAAGTCAGGACATAGCGTCATGTTTGCCTAAGAGTCGATCTGCAGGGCTAAAATCATTAAAGGTGATTTCAAGGGTTCAGTCTCTTCCACGCTGTGACTCCCCAAACACTACGTAGAAGCTAGAGGAAAAATTAGTTGTCCCTGTCTAAAATAACGACTCGCCTGACTGCAATTTCAAGAAAACACTTTCAAAATAGTAAGACAGTTTACTTGTGATCTTCACATTTATACCTCTGTATTTTTTCGGTTTATGAAAATCATCTGTATTTTCAAACCCAAATAAGTAGTTGCTCAGCACAAGATATAAAACCAAAAAATTCTTATGAAAAAGAAACAGATAACACAAATTTTCTTTCCAATGAACTTTTTTTCCAACAAACATTTGGTATATGTGAAACAAATTAACATAATTTGAAATATTTTTTAAAATAACAAAACTTAAAATTTGAGGAAGTGTTTGAACTCTCTTTTCTATTTTGCTCTTTGTAAATATGTCTGTAAGAATGTATGGGCATATGTGTGCATATTTATATATGTATGTTAACATAAAAAAGAAACATGCGATATTTGAGCTTATGTGACGTGGTTCACATAACATTATGTTCTCAAGCTGTATCCACTTACACCTGCATGCTTCTAGTTTATCTTAGGGCAGTGCAGTGTTCCTCTGTGATAAATATGAATTTTCTTATCTGATCATCTATACATACAATGTTCCAAGATCTAGCTATTGTAAATTGTGCTGCTATAAATAAACACAAGTGTGTACATTTCCCTGTGGCATGGAGGAGGATAGCTAGGTCATCCTAGGCATAGGAGGGGATAGCTGGGCCAAATGGAATTTTAGTTTTAGTTTTTCAAGGAATGTTCACACTGATTTCCCTAATTGTACAAGTTTACAATGTGGTAGAGTTCCTTTTTCCCCTCATGCTCACCAGCATTTGTTAATTCTAGGGGGTTTTTTTGGTGACAGCCATTGTTTCTGAGGTAAGATGTTATCTCAGTGTAGTTTCTATTTGCATTTTTCTAATGGCCAGCCATGATGAACATTTTTTCATGTATTTGTTGGCCATCTGTACATCTTCTTTTGAGAAGTATTTATTCATTCTGTCAACCAGTTTTTGATTGGGTCTTTTATTTTGGTGGGGTCCAGTTTTTTTGAGTTCTTTATATATTCTTGATGTTAATCTATCTGAGGTATAGCTGGAAAAATCTTTTCCATTTCTGTAGATTGTATCTTCATTCTGTTGGTTGTTTCTTTCGCTGTGCAGAAGCTTTTAAATGTAATATGATCCCATAAATTGATTCTTGGTATTTATTTCTTACATTATTGGGAGTCTGTTCAGAAAGGAACTGCCTACATGTATGTCTTCAAGAGTTGTTGGGCCGGGGATTTAGCTCAGTGGTTCTGGTGCCTGTCTTGCAAGTGCAAGGGCCCGGGGTTTGATTTCCCGGTAACCACATATCATACTGGGCGTGGAGACTCACGGCCAGCAGGAACCAGTACCACATACCACAGTGCCGGGCGTGGTGGCTCACACCTGTAATTCCAGCACTCGGGAGGCAGAGGCAGGAGGGTTGCTGTGATGTGAGTTGGAGGCTAAGCTCAGGGCCAGCTGAACTAGTGAGACCCTGTCTCAAAAAAAAAAAAGAAGTTGTATCTACTTTATTTTCCAGGTTAAGTATTTTTATTTAAGTAGTCAATTTTTTGATCCATTTTGATGTTACATGGTGAGATATATGGACCTAGATTCAATCTTCTGCACATGGATATCAATTTTCCCAGCATCATTTATTAAAAAGGCTGTCTTTCCTTCAGTGCATGCTTTGGAGTCCTTTGTCAAAGATCAAATAGCTATATCTTTCTAGGATTGTTTCTGTTTCTTTTTTTTCTATTCTACTGATCCACATGCTATTTTTGGTGTCAGTACCATGCATGCTGTTTTGAACATTATGGCTTTATAATATAACTGCAAGTCTAGGATTATGATGTCACTGGAAATTTGTTACCTAGGATTGCTTTTGCTCTTCTGGGACTCTTCCGGTTACATTTAAATTTCAGGGTTGTTGTGAGAAATGACAATTGGCATTTCTGATTAGGACTGCATTAAATTTGTATGTCAGTTTGGGAAGCATGATCATTTTGATTATGGTGGGGATAATCAAGAATAGGGCTAGTTTTCCTACAAAGTTTTCTACTTTTTCTACAGTGTAATTTTCATTGTAGAGATCTTTCACTTTCTCAGTTACAATTCTAAGTACTTAATTTTTTGATGCTATTGTGAATGGCACTGTTTTCCTAGTTGTTTTTTCAGTGAGTTCATTTTCAGTGTATAGGAACACTACTGGTTTGTGTGTGCCTATTTTGTATTGTGGTACTGCTGAATTTGATTATCAATTTTAGGAGTCTTTTGGTGGAATTTTGGGGGTTTTATAAGTAAAGGACCATGTCATCTGCAAATAATGACATTTTTACTTCATCTTTTGTTATATGCAACCCTTTCATTTCTTTGTTTTGTCTGATTTTTCTAGCTAATGTTTCAAGGTTTTGTCAAACAGTAGTAGTGATAGTGGACATCTTTGTATTGTTCCTGATTTTAAAGGGAAGACTTTCAGCTGTTCCTCACTTAACATGACGTTGTTTGTTTTTGTCATGTTGAGATACAGGCCTTCTACTTATTTTTTTTCAAGGTTTTTTATCATGATGAATGTTGGATTTTGTCAAAGGCTTTTTCTGCAGCTATGGAAATGATCATAAGATTTTTTTTGTCTTTGCTTCTGTTTGTGTGGTTGTCCTAGTTACTTTTTAATTGCTTAGATAAAATACCTAGTACCTACAAGTTGAAGGAGGGCAGATTTATTTCAACTCACAGTTTGAGAGGTTTCAGTCCATAGTTGGCTGGCTACAAGGCAGGGCAGCAGATCAGAAGGAAATGGTTGAAGACAAACAGTCCATGGCAGAGAAAGGCTGTGGTAGTGGTGGTGGCAGTGACAACAGCAACGGCAGCAACAGGAAGCTTGCCTTTGCCTTCTCTTCTATCCAGCCTACTAGATTTTTGAGTGGTGCTACCTACATATGGTGGGGACTCCATTTTCAGTAAATCCATTCGACCACTCTTATAACTAGGCTAATAATAATCAGTAGACTAAGAGCTAGCCAGCTCTGAAAAGCTGACTGCAAGACACTTTGGAGGAACGTTTAGATACAGTCCTTAACAGTAGGGAATTACATTTATTGATTTGTATGTGCTGAACCATACTTGCATCCCTTGTATGAAGCCTAGTTTGTCAAGGTGTATGATTATCTATTTGATGATTTGTCACATTCTGTTTGCTGGTATCTTGTTACAGTTTTACAACTATATTCATCAGAGACACTGGCCTATAGTGTTCTTTTTTTGGTTAGATCCTTCTCTAGGTTTGGGATTAAGGTAAGTTAACTTGCCAGGGACTTAGCTCAGTGGTTCTGCACCTCCCTGGCAAGGTAAAGTTAATTTCAGAGCATAATTTTGGAAATACTCCTTCCTTTTCAATTTCATTATGCGGTTTAAGAAAAATCAGTTATATATCCTTGCTGAAGTTTCTGTGAACTCATCAGGGTTTGGGCTTTTCTTGGTAGGTGGTTGTTATTATTATTATTATTATTATTGCTTCAATTTCCCAGACCATTATTGGACTGCTCAAGATTTTTAAGTCTTCTTGGTTCAGTTTTGGCAATTCACATATATCTAGGAATCTCTCCATTTCTTTTAAGTCCTCCAATTATTTGGCATATGTACTTGAGAAAAAGTTGCTAACAATTTTATTTCAGTAGTGTCCATTCTGATTTCATCATTTTCATTTTGATCTGCATAAAAATTTGTCTTTTCTTTCCTTTTTATTTTTGATCAGACTGGTTGAAGAATTTGTTTACTTTATTTACTCAATAAAAGAACAAATTTTTCATTTTTTTTGTTTTCATTAATATCTGCTCTGATGTTTGTAATTTCTTCCCATGGACAAGCTCTGGTGTGGATTGTTCTTGTTTTTCTAAGAGCTTGAGGTATGTTTTCAGGTTGTTTATTTGGGTTCGTGCTGTTTTTCTGATGTGGGCATTTATTTCTATAAATTTCCCTCTTAGGACTGCTTTCATTGTGTCTGGTATGCAGCACTGACACATCATTTAATTCTAGGAACTGTTTTATTTCTTCCTTAATTTCTGCTGTGACTCATTGATTATTCAACAGTGTGTTGTTTAATTTCCATATGTTTGCACAGTTTCTGTGGTTTCTTTTGCTATTGAATTTTAGTTTCATTGTACTGTGATAACATGCATGGTAAAATTTTTATTCTCTTGCATTTGTCTAGGCTTGCTTCATTTACTCACATGTGATCTATTTTGGAGAAAGAATCATGTGCAGCTGAAAAGAAGGTATATTCTGTTGTTGGGTGGAGCACCTTATCTGTATCTATTAAGTCCATTTGTTCAAAGGTTTGGTTCAAACTGTTATTTCTTTGTGGACTTTTCTACTTTTTATGTTAACAAACTCTATTCTACTCTGTAAGCATAAAACAGTATTTAATAATGCTCTTCTCCAGGCATATTCTGAGAATATCTGAATTTTGTTTTGAACAAAATACATAAGTTATCTTACAGGAGATCCTATCCAAACATTGCTCTTTAAAAAATTGCTTTGTTCAAGTTTTGAGCACGTATTTCAATATTTGTGTAGTCAGGTATAAAGAAAGGAAAAAGTGGATAGCATGGCTTCACCTGCAGTGTGATGAACTGGCTCATTTAGGTGTCTCCCACCAGACTGTCAGTCCTGAGGGAAAGGGCTGTATCTCTATCCTTATATGCTCTGCCTGGGCAAGTGGGCAACGAGGACATGAAATTGAAGAATGCACTTAGTCTCACTGATTTCTGGCCTTGTTTTGGTTTCTAAGAAGCTTCAAATAAATTTTGCCGAATGAATTCAAACACAAGCTGAGATAGCACGTGTACAGAAGAGCTATAGCAAGGGTTGGGATTTAGCTCAGTGGGTAGCACACCTACCCAGCAATCACAAGGGCCTGAGTTCAACTCCTGGTACTGCAAAAGAACCCAAAATAAACAAACCAGCTGCAGTCAGGGCATCTCTGAAAGAGTCTGCTGGCTACTTTAAGAAAACACAGGACCTCAGATGAAACTGGAAAACACATGCAAACAAAGTCACTGGACCAAAGCTGAATGAAATTAAGTCAAGATTTATGGTAGAAAAATGCTATACAGAAAGAAATCACTAGAGCACTATTTGTACTTTGAAAAATTCAAACTCTTTAGCAGCATTTGTACATGGGGGGGATGATATTGAAGACAGTGCTGCTAGTACTAACCAAGCTTGACAGGGTCTAAAATCTCTAAATTACAGTTAGGTATCTGAAGTTTCACTACGTCTCTAATACATACGGGCTAAGAATCACTCCCAAGGGAAAGGCAGGTCATCAGTGGGACAAATGAAGCCAACTGAAACTCATTTAATTTGCTCCACATCTTGGTTATTCTGAATATATACATTACACTACAACCTCCTATGATTTCAGCTTGGTGTTATTTTAATCTCAGGTTTCATTCAAGGATTCAGGCCACCAATTTAGAACTCTCTAATGGGATCAAAGGCCACCCCGTAACTCTGCTCAGCTACCCACATTTCAGGTAGCAAGTCCAAAAAGAAAATATTTCTTGGCTAAGATTTGAAAACAATAACAACAGCAACAAAAAAAAATCTCTTAGGTTCAGTTAACCTTCAACCAAGAGTATCGGGGTCAGATTAAAAACCTACATACTCTAGGCCAAATATCCCAGAACAAGTAAGACCAGTCTTTCTATGTTCCATATTTTATAAGACTTTAGTTAATGAGGTAGAAGAAATCTGGCATAACAGACAGATTGTTCTATGCCAAGCATGTATTTTCATTTTTCTTTCACCTTTCTCCAGAGGCCCTAAATTATATAAAGTTTGCCTGGGAAGCACTATAACATAATGCAAAGAGCCTAGTTGGAAGTCTCAAAGATTTTGGAGTGTCTTATTTTTCAATTTCCTGATCTATAAAATGAATATAGTCATTGAACCTATCTGATAGGGTTCTGGCAAGCATTAATGAAATGATGTGTGTATATGTACATATATAAAATAATTAAAATGGAACCTAACACACACTGAACACCCTATAAATGTTATAGTTTTTTTTTTTT